>JAPYYX010001522.1:0-27949 GCA_030522605.1 Cremastinae sp. B BG-2022a | reverse complement strand
TTTTCAATCGATTCAGGATGATAAACTCTATAGTAGATTTTAAATTCTTTAAAAGTTTAAGTACCACGATTTTTCTACATACATCCTTAAGAACAATTACGAATTTGAAAAAAAAGCCCTGACATTTCCTATGAGACAACGTATTTTTTATAAATTCTTTATTACATCTATTTTTTAAATTAATATTGATTAAACTGTAGTATTAAAATATATCGAAATTACATGACGAACCATTTCGCTATGAAAAAACAAAATCACTTCAATTATCACTACCAGAAAATTATCGATTAAATGAGTTAAAATGAGTTACAGGCCTGCATGTTATCTCTATCAAACATTTTTTTACACAAATATTTTCTTTTTTTTTATAAAAAATGTATAATATTTTGAAAAATTATGAGGAATTGGAAGATTTATAGAATTTAAGATGTAAATGTGAAGATGATAAGAATTTGATACAATTTGGACTGAATGTTTTTTAAGAAATGATCTTTTATTTGAAAAAGCATTTGACTAGACTTAAATAATAATGACGAAAGAAACCCAAATTTTAATCATGGGATTGACAATACCTCATGGTCGAACAATTTCTACGACCACTATTTTTTAAGACTACTTTCGTAAAAACTAAATACTGTACAACGATTCGCTAATTCTAGAACAATTTTCGATCCAACGTTACAAACGATAAGAGAAAAATATTGGACTAAATGAAAAATTCATTATTTTTGTATTATAAATCTCAGACGTGGAGCAGAGAGCAATTTTTTAAAGATTTTTCGTCAATGAAATTTCAAATGACGAAAATTGGGTAAAAGTGAATGGAAATGAATAATTATGTTTTAAACCTGAACGTCTCCTGGAGAACGTTTCGATGCACCGAACAATTAAAAGCTACAATTTGAACAACTGTTCAAAGTTAAATCGACCGAACGTCAATGAGAGATCGAACCCTTGATCTTATCGACGTTCGATCGACAGATGGCAAATTCTCTTAAATAAAATGTTACTTTACAATCGAATCGTGAGTAATTACAGGACGGATGACACTTGCTGTTTTACAGTATATATTGACCCGGATTCAGAGACAATTCTTAAAAGTGAGAAACACTTAAATCAACGATTAACACGACTCAAGGTGTTTCGGTAGTAAAAATCAAAATGATAAGAATTTAATGAAATTTCGACATTTTTTTTCTATATTTAGCACAGCTATTCATGCCATATATGAGAATCTATTTTGTTATTCAATTACTCACAACGATATGAAAAAAAAAATTTTGACAACTCCTTGTCTATTTGGCAACTGAGAACATTTTCATTAATTTTCACTTTTTCATATTTTTTGATCCCTTTGTATTTTTTTCTATATTTGTCTAAATTTGTTTCTACCATAGTATAAAAATATTTTTTGAAAAAATTTTAGAAAAATAATTTAATTATTTGACATCTGACATGAAATTTCATCATTTTTATCATTTTTCATTTTCTCGTGTCTTACACAAATCCGTCTATATTCTAGTATCGAAACCCTTTGAGCCTTATACCAAAAAAAAAATCCAAGTACGATCTCTGAATGCGAGTCATTGTCTCTGGATCAGTCTTAATCAAGAGTATCACGCGTGACATAGCCAACTCTATTGGCACGAGGAGACGATCGTAGGTGTCGGAGCCGTGTTGACGTGATGCGAGGACAGGAGCCGTCCGAATCCTCGAGTCCCGTCAGGTCCGGATGGCATCCTGGTGACGTTTTCGGGAAGATGAGCCATGAGGACGAAGCTGCTGTTGCTGCGAGGACGGAACGGAGCGGGACACGAGTCCGAGCTCGACGAGCACGAGGACAGTCTTCGATTGGTCGAATCGAAGAATCCGGAGTCTCTGCTGCAGGATGATAGCCTGCGCAGAAATGGTCCGCAGTCAACAGAGCTCCGACGTCCAGTTTGTCCATAAAAGTTATTTGTACTTGGATAATCGTACCCATAAGCGTATCCGGTTGTCGGCGATGCCGGAACCGATCCCGATCCGGAGCAGCACGAAAATCTTCGTCCCTGGCTGTAATATCCCGTGGGATAGAGAGCACCGGGATTTTGAGGTCCACCGTGCGCCAGGTGATGCTCGTAGACGCCAGGAGGAACGCAATTGTTCTCCACCCCGGAGGAACAGGACGAGAAACGTCTGCTGGGGTAACTTCCGGTATCGGAACTCGAACCGGATCCGGAGCACGAGGACAATCGACGGAGTATTATTCCACTTCCGGAGCTCTCCATTCCTGATGATATTGAACATGAGGATAGTCGACGGGTCAGCCAGGCTTCCTGGGCCGGCGAGGCTGTAAAAAAATATCTATGAGCTCTTTTTTCAATTTTCAATTGTGGGATGCATGCAAAATTTTTTAAATACATTTTTTTTACTTGGTTACAAAATGATTTCACATGGTTTTGTAACAACTATTTTATTACATGGCGTACTTTTTTATACCTTTTAAAAAAGTGTTTTCTTTTCCATAGTAGTTTGACATCTCATAGTTGATACTGTACCAATAAAATAATAAAAATTCTTCTCATGACGAAAAATTAAAAAAAAACAAACCTGGGAAAGGGTGACCTGGAGGTGGAGTGAAAGCCATGTGATGACAAAGCGCGTGGGCTCTGGGATGTCTTCCGTTTCTTGAGATTCGCGGATCTTCAGCTTCAGATCCGCTGGCACAGCTCGAGGAGTTGTGTGCACTATCCCTGGTGACTCTCGTGTAATTATTTTTCTTCGTTACTATTATCGGCTGTTGCTGCTGCTGCTGTTGCTGCATCTGTTGCTTCTGGGCTACCTGTTTCCGTTTCTTGTCAACATTCGACGATTGCTGAAGCTCGTAGATTCGTGCTTCGCCCAATGACATACGCATCGCGATCCGAGCGGCTGCGGAATCCGCGAATTCTATCAAAGCGCACTCTTCGCTATTCGCGAGTTCCGGTCGCTTCGCGATCGCTTGTCGCACCTGGAAAATAGTATCGAAGATAATTTTTTCGTATAGTTTTATGAATACTATTAATAGTACTTTTAGTGATAGCAGTGTATTAGTTGGTTCAATTCAATATTTCATTGGATCTATTAAATATGGACGAATCAATTAAATATTTCATTGGAAATGGCCATCTTTTTTTTTCAGTGTAGTATAATAGTAGTTTAATTTAATAGCATTATCAATAATATATTTTAACAGTATTAGTGCCATTATTAATACTATTGCAAATAAGTTATAGTTGTAACAATAGTAGTAGAGTAGCATTATGCTTAATTCTATTTGACTAATACTATTATTAGTAGTTAAAACTAACAATCTATTAGTAAGGGTACATGAATGATGTATAGGTATGAATAATAATTGTAATAGTAGCATAGTGACCGTAATAGTACTAGTAAAATGAAATTGATTGAATTTGAGTAAAAAAATTATAGTTGTGATAATAGTAGTATAGTAGCAGTATATTTGCTTCTAGTACTTGACTAATTCATTACTAGTAGTTTAAAGTATTAAAGTCTATTTAGTAAGGGTACATGAATGATAGTTGTAATAACAGTTGTCGTAATAGTATTAGTAAACTAAAATATATTGAATTTGAATCGTCCCATTGAAAATACAAGTAAAATTATTAGCATAATTTTTTAATAAGTATGTTACCTCGGTAGGTGTTGGATTGCCGGGCCTTAGAACTCTGACGAGTACAATCTCGCCGCATTGGCGGAACAATTCCGCTACCGACTCGATTGTGAGTTTTTCGACGGGTAATCTTGCCGCGAGTACGGTCCTCGAAGGCATCGTTTGATCATAAGGTGGCAACGGATCTCGCCTCCTCAGTTTTGTTCCCTGCTCGTTAACCTCCAGCTTCGTTGATTTCTTTCTAAGCGCCGTACCGACGACCCTCCAATCTCGGCTAAGATGTTTCACTTTCTTGAAACTCGAGATCAACTTCAGTGACACGTATCTATATTAAAAGAATAATTTATAAAATTTATTTTTTTTATATTTAATATTAATGTTTTAATTATTCAATTTGATTTTTATTTAAAATAATTGGGTCAGGAATTTTTTTTAACATTAATTTAAACATCTCTGAATTTAGCATAATTTTTATTTACTTAAAAATCGTTTTATATTTTTCATTAAAATTTTGAACAAAAATGTGTGAAAAATTATTTTTCAATGATTTTATAGTTTTATGAATGAAAGTTATAATTGAAACATACCCTTCTTTATTCCTCTTGACGTGTTTTAGAAGAAAAGCATCCTTGACGATATTTTCATCGCTGAAGTAAAACTCAACCTGATCGCAAATCTTCTCAGCCAATTCATCACTGCACTGTGGCAATTCCTCCTCGTCTTCCTCGTCAGTGGTTTTTCTACTAGAGATCCCATTTCCGGTGAGTACCAATTCCTTCTCAGTGACGAAAGTGCTCTCCTCGAGAATTTCGACCGTTTCCAGATCGACGCGATCGCTGTCAGGAATTTCAACCGATTTTACCAGCGTCCCATTAATCTCGGACTCGACATCCGCGCTCGTCGAATTTTTTCTCGATCTGTGACGCGATTGGGACTTCCCCTGGGATCGGTTCATCGGCGTTAGGAGCGAGTCTTCGATTATCTCGAGCTCGGAGCTTCCGCTGTCCGATAAATCGGCATCGGCGGCCTCCTCGCCCTTCGACCCTCGCCGATCGAAGGATAAACTGACGTCGCTGTCGATCGACGATATGCTATCCCTCGTATCCGATTTCTTCATCGGCGGCGGTGAAAACTTTAAGCTCCGTACCTCGTCGAGCAACTCGCACTCCTGCACTTCGAGCTCGTCCATCGCTACCGATTTCTTCAAAATCCTCTTCAAGATCGTAGGCTCATTACCACGTTTTTTAATCCGGTCGCTCTTAAATTCAAATCCTTCTTAACACTTCGCACTTCTGCAAATCAAGATTAACTGATTTAGCACTTGAATTTTAATTAAACGATGACTTTTTTTATCATTTTCTTCTTTAACTCGGATTAAGAATTATTTAAGATTTATTTAACTGATTTAAAGTGCGAGCACTTGAATTTAATTAACCGATGGCTTTTTGTCAATTTCCTTTTTTAATTCGGTTTTCGAATGACTTAAAATATGTTCAACTGATTTAAATAAAAAATTTAATTCATCGAAGTTTTACCTATATAGGTCGAATGATTTAACTAATTTTGAAAATAGCGCGAAAGTTCGAATTGCGACGACTTTTTCTAAATTTCTTTTTTTATGTGAATAATTTAAAATTTGTTTGGACCGTTTTAAAATTAGATAAAGCGCGAATGTTGGAATCGCTGTAGGAAATACGTGGATTGATGAGATCTATATGGAATTAGCGGCGCTAAGGAAAATCGCGGATGGGAGGGAAATGTGTAGCGCGTGCCGTGGGAGTCGAACGAACAGTGGCCTTCCGAGTCTAAGATCCGGACTTCTTTAAGTACTTTCGTCCCGTCCTGTTCGATGCGAGACCGGAATAATTTGCGCTTGCGCGATAGCCGCGACGAGTGACCGAAGCATCGACACATTCGCGCATATTCATCGCGAAACGGAGAACGTTCCCTCCGGACACTGTTTTTTCCTCTTTTCTTGTTTTTTCGATACTACCGGTTTCAACCCCTCGCCTCGCGTAGTCGACGAAATGACAAAAGTTTGATTTGACAAATGCAATTTTTCGAGCCTTTTTTTTGCTATGTATTTTCTAAGCTAATTCAATTGTTTATTTAGATTTTATACATTTTTTTCAAGCGTCATTTTCGACGTTTTTTAAATATATTTTAAGAGTTTTTATTTATTATGAAAACACGGTGTTTAGATTTCGTATGATTTTCTTAAAAACAAATTTTCGACGTTTTTTAAACATAGAGTTTTATTTATTTTGATTTATTAATTAATTCCAATATTGTATCATTTTTTGCTGAATATAAATGTCCCTAAAATTGCATATCGAAGCTACTTTTCCATACTTTAATAATATAATAATTTTTAGTTAAAAATGTGAATATTTGAAGCAAAATTTTACATAAGAGCTAAAAGCTTTACGTCGAGTTACAATGCAGAAACGACAATTCCAACGATTTGAAGCAAAAAATTTTCGAAAAGTCGACTGGGATATAACGTAGAAAATTAAATGTCTGGCTTTGACAAGGCCTTAAACGTCATCCCCTTTCAATTCCACATAAATTTTCGTGCTGTCTTCAGAGAAAAACACTTCTGTTTAAAATTAAAAAAAGGTCATTTCTAGTTTCCATTTTCTCTGTTATTAACATTTTTGAACTTTTTTTTACATGAATTACGTATACCGTAGAAAATTTTGATTTCTATCGGTTTTTTACGTTTTCCGGTGACGAAATTTATTGGTGACTTTTCACACTTAATTTCTTTCATGGTACTCAAAAGATCGACAGGTAATTCAATTATAAAAATTAATGTAAAAAAAAACTCAAAACATTTTAAAAAACGATAAACGGTTTTTTTCTGTTTATAATTATTCGTCATATTTTTCGCTTGGCATAAAATTACAAAAAATGATGAAAATTGTTTAAAAAAATGAAAAATTTTGGGTGGTGCAAAATGTCAATTTGATCCAACTGGCTCGTCGTGTTTTTCGATGGAAAATAAATTTTAAAAAATTCCAACAATCGTTGCATAAAAATAGAAAATTTGGATAAACGTTAAATTGTTTCCTGTATTGGGTAATAAATAGACCGAACGACAACAAGGTGAGGAAAATTCTAGAATGAGTGTGCAACGATTGTAATCGCCCCTTCGAGGATCCTAGTCCTTCGAGTTTCAGCCTTGAGTCATCGAGATCATGGGCTCGTTCTTATTTACCGTGTATTTCATTCACTTCATTACCGAGTAACATTAAATTTGAGCTTTATTGCTCTTCGCTCTTACTTTCTGTATTCCCCTAACGCGTAATGTATAATTTGTGACTGTAAAAGTCTAGACACGACTTGACCATTTTTTTATTCAAATTTTTCAATGAAACTCTTGTCAACTTTTTCCCAAAACGAAACCATCATTGATAAAAAAAAAGTTTTTTTTTAATTCTCTCAATATTCAATATTTAAAATTTCTACTCTAATTTGAATCGATTTCAAAAATTGTTAAAAAATGTCACGATATTTAAATTTTGAAATGAAATCGAAAATTTTATTTGATTTCAAAAAAAATATATATATCGATTTTTCTCCGGCATCGATAAAAAGTGTCCGACTTTGTTAATAAACAATTCGTGGAAAATATTTTTCTATTTTTTTAATAAGTGCAATCACGTTTGGAAAAAAAAACAATTGCGACTGTGTGAGTTTTTACGAGTACACGAACACGCGCGTGTTCCCATGGACAAAGTTTAAGGTCACGTGTAACGTGCACTGGCGGTAAAAAAAAAGCGTAATCGACTGTTTTCCAAGTGCCGCTCAGTTTCCTTACGAAAAGAAAATTTTCAGATTTACAAAGATGCAAGAAAATTCTTATTCAGGAAAATTCATGCAGTCGAGCAAAGATTTATTATTACAGACATAAATTTATCATAGACTCAATTTTTACCAAAAAGTAGACCGAATTCTAAAAATAATACGAGAATGTATTTATATTCGTCTAATTTATTTATTTTTATCTGTTCCAGGAAAAATTGGATTTATCAGATGCTAGATTCAAAGAGTACGTATAAATATATTATCGATTTCAAGAACGTATTAGAAATTATTTTTAGATAAATTAAAGAGAACACGTTTTGACATATAAATATTTTGCCAAATTAATTTATTTAAATTTATAATTACTGCAATCTGCCAAATTTTTGCATATAATAATATTTGACAAATTAAAAAATTATTTTATGTGAAGATCGTCAAAATTGAATTTTCTCCTCCATAACAACGTTCACGTTTTTATTTCCTCAAAGAATATTTAAAATGTTAAGTTTTTAATATCTGCTCGTATATTTCAAAATTTAACGTGACTATTTTTCTAATAGCACTAAATATTTTTAAGTATTCTTGGACACAGTGTGCCAAATTTGTAAAGATTTCTCAACATTTTCCCTAAACGTACCATTCATCCAAATATCGTTCACTACATATTCTCAAATTCAGCACAAAAGTCATTCATCATTCGAAACGTTATGACAGAATTTTAACTACTTCCTATTGTTTCAAAAAGTCTCATATATATATTTAGTTGCATTGTTATTTTAAATAATTCATTTTCACTTATTTTTTTACTTTTTTATTACAATCTTTTTCCTTATAAAAAACAATGGAAATTAGAATTTTTTTAAAAATAATTCTCAAAGTAATTTTTCAGCATAAATTATTGAAATATCATGATTTTTTTTATTTTGTGAAAAAAATGTATGATTATCGTGGTTATCGTGACCCTTATCGTTTGAAATCTCTTATACGCCATAAATCGTTCATTTGTCGATTACTTTTGCTTTCGAATCATCGCATGAACAATGAGATACGTCGTAATTGCTGGATAGCGTAAATTCAATACCGGAGTGTGACTACTAATCTTCCGCAATTATAGTATCAAGCTTCATAGATCGTTCATTATAGAAAATAACAAGGAGAACTTTCGCTATTGTCATTCGTATATAAAATTTAAAAAATATAGTTTTATCAGTTATCGAAGACAAATTCTAAATTTATGTCCAGGAGAATCAATCATCATTTCGATTATAATTAAATAATTATGGTAGTTAACTTCGAAATTATTCTATACGTCTTGATTATTATTTTTTTGCTAAAACAATAATTCGCTGAAAAAATCGCTATAAGGTTGAAAAAATATTTAAATTTGGCACGTACCATGAATTAATTTTTCGATACCAAATACACTTCTTATTAAAAAAAATCGATATCAGAATGTAATTTTTCGTATTTCTCATGCCGATACGTCGATCCTCCAATTACTTCGACAAAATGAAACGAAAAGTTCGCGGCGGTCGAACAATATATAAACCTCGTCGAGCCTCGTTGTAACCTCGTAATTTTTCATACGCGTCATCAAGGACATCGTTCTCGATTGTTGGAAGGTCGATAATTGGGGGATCAATTTACCACAATTATCAACGAAGAAATGTCATTTTTCAAACATTTTGCCAGAAAAATTTATATAATTAATTGATTCAGCTTTTATGAAAAATCAATCAAATATTTTGTGTTGAAAAATTTTTTTTTAAACGAGAAAGAAATTTTGACAGATGGAATCATCATAATTTTTGTTAATTTTTTTTCCTAATTTTATTCAGGATTATATTTGAAATATTTTAAATAAAAAAAAATTGGAGATTTCGCAGGACGAATCGCATATCGATTCCTGGTTCGAATCGATAATACAATTAATAATTAATTAGTCAATAAATAATTAATTGTTTTCTTGCATTTTTTTAGATTTTTGTCTAGGATTCGCGTTGAACATTTTTTTTCAATTTTAATAAACAAATTGGAGAATTCGCAGGACAGGGAAGTCTGGAGGATAAATTGCATACCGATTTCTGGTTTGGAATCAATATTACGAGAATCAATATTATTATTTTCTCGAATCGCGTAATTGGAGTTCCCCCGACGTGGTTACTCATACGGACGATCCTTCGTGCCTGGCCTCCAAGTACTTCGCAAACAGTACCTCGAAAAAGTTTACAAATATCACCCCTTTTACGATGCAGAAAAAAATTTACCGCCAGGCGAAGAGATCATCGACAAAAAAGCCAAAAAAAAATGATAAACTGGTCGATTTTAAACTGTCTGGAATTTTTTCTATCGTCTAAAGAGACTTCGAGTCAATTCTACTTTAATGTGGGCCGTGAAATCATTTTGAGGACTCTGAGAAAAAATGAAAGTATTAAAAAAATTTAATTCGATAAATTTTTCTACGTGAATATTTAATTTATTTAACAAATATTACTTGTAACATGATAAATTCACAAAAATTTTAATATAAACAAATGAAGGTCCAAGCTCCAAAATTGTTTGACAGCAAATTTGGCACAAATTTCAATTTGTATTCTCAACTTCAACTTTTGTAATAAGCCAAATATTCGAAGCCAGACTTATGAAAATCTTGAACCAGAATATTCAAAAATCAAAATCCCAATTCGTCAATTTCTCATTCCAATTTTTTCAAATGTTTGCAAAATAACAAAAGGGTCTTGAAACTTTTTGACGGAGCTGTATGAATGTGAAGATATTTATTTGTATATGTTTGAAATTTTGTGCCTCGATGTCTCGAGTGTAAGCCTCGGTCGTCACACGACGTTTCGTGTCGCGCATCCGGACGCCGCGAGCATAATAAGATATGGGTCAAGTGCGGCTGGTATCGAATATAAGGATCCCTTCCTCCTCTCGCCTCCCTCCTTACTTTTTTTCGTCTCCGTTGGCTCGTGTGCGTGAGCAACTTGTTTCACAAGGGGGAAAGGAAGGACTCGCTTCCAAAGTGTACCGGCGATCGCCAATCTTCATTTTTTTCCTCTCTTTTTTTCTATATACATTTTTTTTCATCTCTATATGTTTTTTTTTTCTCCTTTCTTCCTTCGTCTCTCTTTCCTTCTTCCTCTTTTTCTCCTTTCCTTTCGCTTTTTCTCTATTCTCTTTTTTTTTCATTGCTATTTTTTTGCTTGTCATTATTTTTTGTTTCGTCCTCTTTTTTTTTTCTTTTTTTTTCGTGTACGTATCTCCTCGGGCAATTTCTAAAAATTCATACGATACTTTTGCACGATTTCTCAGCTCTTTTTTATCCCCCGAATTCGGTTCACGCCTCGAGTCTGAAAAATCAACTAATGACGGAGCTCAGTTTCGAAAAAAAAAACTCTTTCCAGTCCGTTCCTTCACACCGTAACGAGATTAAAATAAAGTTCATTACTTCGCTCTTATATTCCTTTTCATCGATCCCACTTGGACGGTTACTTGAAAGATTTCTCGGTAAGAGTTTAAAAATCGTCAGTCAATATTTGTCAGTGAGATGAATTCTTTAAAGTATTTGATTGTTTATTCATTTTCTTGCGAGGATTTCAAAATTTTGAAATCCTCGCAAAAAACGATTTGAAAATATGATAATATGTATAATTAATTTGAAAAAAATTTATTTTTCATAAACTTTGACAATAGGATTCAAGGGCCATAAATAAATTGTCACTTTTCTTTTCTCTCATCTATCATCTCATACTGGATTAAACAGTCAAGATCACACTTGTTCCTTTCACCAATTACTTTTTAATTTTTTTACGAAAATTTTGAAATTTTTTGGTAGGAATTTTTCGAGATGAAAAGTTTTGAGATTTGTTTAATAAATTCATAAAATTTAATAAATCAACAAGAAATGAATTATTATCTTTGATTAAATTTAGTGAAATAAAATGAATTAGATACAAATAATATTAAAAAATTTAAATAAACAATACTCAAAAAAATAATAAAAATATCTATAATGCAAAATGTTGACAACAAAATCACAATGTTAATAATCATGATAACAAAAAACGAGCAACGATTAGTTTGTCTACGCGCGCGAAAATCATTATTTTCGAAGCTCTGCATATTACAGGTAAAGAGCAACAAGAGGAAGAAAAGGTCAAAGAGCGTCGAGCGAAGATAATAGATTTAAGTTTTACGTAAGAGGAATTCGAGTCACCGGAACATTGTACGGGAAAGAGTATGTTGCACGAGTCTCATCAGCGCTCTTCGACGACGACACTTTTACGGTTTCCCTCGATTACACAACATAGAATTCGCGCTTACGCGATAGTCAAGCTTTCCTATTCGCTACTTTCACGCTACGCGTATATCTATATAAACTTATACGGTTACTCGCCTATTTTCCAGATCGAACGGAAACTCGAACGTCTTTCTAATAATTGCATAACCATCGAACTTGTGACTCATCCTAGGCAAAAAAAGAACATTTTTTCTTTACACTTTTCTTTATGAGATATCAAAATTATTTCACAAAAAAATATTTAAAAAATTGACAAAAATTCATTTTGTAAATTAAGAAAGATTTTGAGATCTATATAGAGTGAATAATTATCAATTTTCTTTTTCATTTATATTGATAACACGATATTTCAAGAAGATAAAAAAATTCAAGTAAATTGTTCAAAAATTGCTCAATTTTTAAATAAACAAATTAAACTTTTTAATTAAGTGAATCAATTTAAAATAGATACGAATCAATCTACGAAGCCGGAGCAATGAAAACAAATGAATCCCAATTTTTTGTAAGTTACAACATCACGTAATAAGATTCTCAATTAATATGTTAATGACCTTAATTATTCCTAACGCGATTATTCGAAAGATGGGGAAAAAAGAAATTGCTATCGTCCGAGTAAAAGTATTTCTTATGACGTATAATCTGAGCAGTGACCGGATTTGAGTGACGTTATAGTTTACGTAAAATCTCAAGAAACACAAATTACATAAAAATGTAACAGATGAGCAATGGACGTACTGGAAAAACGAAACGTTTTATAAACGTTTTAACGTTTACGTTTTAAAAAATTAAAAAACAACAGTTTCAGACAAACTTGTTTAAACTCGATTTTTAACATTGTTTGTGTGTGCCAATACTAGAAAAAAAAAATATGAATAAAAACTTGCATTATAATTTTAAGAAGCAAATTTATGAATTTCTCATTATTAGAGACAACGTTAAATTGGAACACTTGAGAATTAAATATCTCTTGAATCATTTAGTCAATCATTTCCAAATTTGGAAAGAATTTTTAAACACATTCACAAATTTTTTTAAAATTTGTTAAATTTTAGCCAAAATTTCAGCTATACACCCAGGAATAAGTTTTATTATATGTATTTCATCAAAATTGAGAAACTGTGTAGAAAAGAGAGCATATGAAATAAAGATATGTGAGAAGGACATTTGAAAGAATGACACGTAAAACTGTTTTGTAAAAAACCCAGAGCGGTTGTGCAAATAAAACAATATATTAACAAACTACATAAAAATGTAAACAAATGAGTCAACGCTAAAATACAAAAACAAAAAATAAAAACAAATCACTCATTTCTAAATAATAAAGCCACGTAATTCCCTTCTCAATTATGTTGTTTTTTTAAATTTATTCAATTATTATGTTAATTAACTCAGCAGCTAATGCAATTATTCAAAAAATGAAGTCAAAAAAAAAATCCAGCATCGCCTGAGCGATTTTATTTGTCATGACGTATAATCCGAACGGTGACCGGATTTGAATGACGTTAGTTTACGTAAAATCGGGAAGGATCGATGCTCGGGTTCGTTATATCCGTCTGCAGACTCAGTCGGGAATAAAAAGAGGGACAGTGTCGCAACGAGATGTTTACAATCTTTGCCATCTCTTTTTTTTCCTCTCCGTTGTTGTTGTTGCCACTTTTTTTCCATTTTTTATAAAAATTCATCGATAATCACTACGTCTGCGAGCCGTGAGAATGGGAGAAGGGTCTCGACGATAGAGAGAGTACGATATAGGAAAAACGCAAGTTCCGAAGGCTACCGGAGCCTCGTCAGATCCTGTTATACGCAGCCTGTGCCTCGGATAACTCTCGCAATTAGAAATTAATTTATGAGGGAACCTGCAAAAGAAGCTCCGTCTCGAGGCATCTGAGTGTGTATATGTCACCCGTCGATATCTCAAAGTCTTTTTTAAGCTCACTTTTACGACGATACTGACTGAAGATCGGTAATCGATTGATTTTTTAAAAATTGAAAATATTTTTCTTCTTTTGTTGAAAAAAAAGAGAACGTTTTGCACGAAGTGGCGGAAAATCGACTCGACGAAGCAGCTTATACGAGCTCTTTTTACGACTTTTTTCCATTCTTTTCTCTGTCTCTCTTTTCTTTCTTTTTTATGGTCATGCATCATGATCAGGAATCCGAGAAAAATCAAGCTAATGAAACGTTTAGAGTTTTTTTTTAAGTAATTTGAATTTTTTTTTTTTAATAATAATTTTGGAATTTATTTTTTAAGGTCTGACGAATTCATTTGAATTTCTTTTCTTGAGAAAATTGTCAGATTATTTTTACATTTAATGTGCAAATGAAAATTGACGAATTTGAATTTTTCGTGATTTCTTAATAAATTATGAATGTACATTTTGCAAAGGACGCATGTCCAGTGTGAAAGAACGCTTCTTACATCTTTCTGACTCCAAGAAACAAATGTTTTAATTGGTTGTAAAATATTACGATCGAATTTTAAAAAAATTTTTGTTGATTTTTAATTGCTTAATTGATTGGGATCCTGTTGCTTCTTCGAACAAAAGTCTTCCTGTGATCGAGAGTTGATTGAGCGCGTTCTGACACCGTAGTAATTCGGGCAATGATCCATGACGCTACCGTATCGCCACGGCGTCGTTCAGGCGTGACGTATCTTCGGAATCACATGTTTGAAACGTCACTGTTGTGAAAACAATGACAAAGGATCGTATATCGACTTCAACCCCTTTCTAATATTTTTGAAATTTCTTAATTTTCAATAATGGATTTCGACTTTAAAAAATTTTTCAAAATCTAATTACTAAATAATTTTTTGACTAATTTTAAAAATATCAAATTTTAGTGATACTTATTTATGAAAGAAATGAAAGAATTTAAAAAATGCTTATAAATGAAATCAATGTAAGAGCAATCACAAGCAAAATTTTTTTTCTACGGATTTTTCCCTCAATATTGAACATGAAAAAATTATGATGCATTCCTTGCGATCAGAAGAATGACGTGTGAGTAGAGTTTTCAATGAGAATTTATTTATTAACTAATAAAAAAAAATTGTTAAATTGTCACCCGGTGACACCTTGTGATTTTTCTCTGTGGATTTCTCTCACAATATTGAAAAATTGAGCTTAAAAAAATAATGATACATTCACTTCGATCAAATCATTAATTAATAAATCTGCTATTTACGAAATCTAGTAAAAATCAACGTAACTAGAAATTTCAACGAAATTGGAAGTGTCCACGTATATCGGTGATCAAATCCGATGCAGGTAAATCCGATTTTCATCACGTGTCAAACGTGCACGTGCCTCTCGCCAACTCTCGTTTCCGTAAATTAAATTTCGCAAGAATCTCTTACTTTATTTTGGAAAAAATGCACTTGCGGTGTTTCCTGAAGAGATTGAAAAAATTGCAACAAGTCTTTTTTTTCTTGATTATTCTCGTTTTTATAAAAGTTTTTTTATGACGAGAAATCATCGTTATAATTCGAATGACAAGGCGTCATCATTTTCTCTATTTTTTGCTCAATGAAACACGATTGAAAATAGCTTCGATTATTAAAAAAATTACTTTGTTTTATAAAAACTCCAGTTAAAAATAAATCAGAAAAATTAAAAATTAATAGAAGAAAAAAATATAATTTGTTGAAATCTAAAATTTTTGAATAATTTCAAGTGGAGCGAAATGGTCGGGAATAATTACTCGAATAAAAATTATCCAAGATTATTTCGCGGGGGAAGAAAAAAAAATCGATTCTAACCCGGGGCGATCTTCGGTGTTGCCGGTCTTTCGACTCGATGTCCTAGCGAATTGAAAAAAAAGAGACGGAGAAAAAAAAGCGAAGAAGAAGAAAAAAATCACGAGAGCAAGGATGAAGACGGCGGAATGATAGCCGGCGTGCTCACGTCGATCTGGGTCAGGGTAGCCCGCCAAATGCGCGGATCAAATTTATTTTCGATTCGTCACCACGATACAAAACTCTAAAGTAAATTTATTTGACAGATGCGTAATAAAATTGTTCAAATTGAATAATTTCTCGTCAATTTCTTTATTTTTCCCTACATTACCGAATTTATTTTAGAATAAATTATCCAAATTTAATTCTGAATTATAAAAATCTTAAACGACGATTCTTGAACTGAAGAAAAAAAATTATTATAATATTTGTTCAATTTTTAGGAGCATATTTAAAGAATTGAGCATTGTCGCGAACGAGAAATTGCAAAATCCGTAGGAAGATTTTTACTAGTGGACATCTCGCTCGAATTGTAAAATTAAAATATATCAGCTGAAAAAAATAGTGAGAATCCCTGTTAGATGAGTTAGGCAGGAAAAAAGCTTTTGCTATTTAGATCAATATTGTCTAAGTATAATTTATAAAAAATTTATTGAAAAAATATTCTGAATTACTGTTGACATTAGTTAAAAGATTTTCAAGCTGATGCACGTGGCATGATGAAGTAAATTACAAAAATGAAATCCTAAATTATATTGACATAGACACTGACATTAGAATAGAGATGTTCAAGCTTGATCACACAACCATCAAATAAATTTTTTTTTTCAATATTATCTAAGCTATCTTGTAACCCAAACTCTCCTTAAATAATTTATTAAATAAAATAAAACTACTGTTGACATTAGAAAAAAATTCTCACGCACGTGACGTGATAGGAGCAAGTGTGACAGTCACTTAATAACAAGCTGTCAAATATATGTTTAAAAATAGATCCTTGTAAGAGCAATAATAAAAGAATGAAGACATCATTTGTACTTAATGAGTAAAATTGAAAAGTAATTCAAAGTAATATTGAAAATTTTTTTAAATTTTTGTATGTAAATTTGATAATTTAAAAAGAAATTGTTATTGAAACTGAAAAAAACGATTCTCAAGCTGATGCAAATTTCAAAAAAAAAAAATTATTAAAAAATCGTACTAGTTCCTCAAAACAAATCCAATAATTTGAGCGTCCTTGCGACTGGAAAAACTGCAAAATTCGCAGGGAAGATTTTGTCGATGCACATTTCGGTCGAATTGTAAAATTGTAACAGATCATGTGTAAGGAAAAAAAATAGTGAGAACCACTGTTCGGTGAGTCAGGCACGAGGAAAGCTTAACAATAAGGACCGCGACGTGGAGGCCCCTGAGGTGATTCGCCAAGATGACCATGACCATATTACAGGACAGAGGCTCCCAATACTACGTACAATCAGGGACAACGATTAATTGCTTCTAATAAAAAAACGCCAGGATTTATAATTCAAGATTTTGCCAACTCTCTTGAGTTTTACTCCATTCTGTAATTGCTACAAAATTAAAAGCACGTAAAAAAAATTGCATTTCACTAAAATTACTTTTGCCTAAATTTGTCTCTTTCTAATCACATCTAATTTAAAAGATTTCAATAATTGTGTAGTATATAAATTTATGATGAAACTCAAAATTTAAACAATTTATAAATTTTTTTTTAAATTATGAATTTTAATTTGTAATTTTTTAGCAGTATTTATAATTAATAAACTTGTGAATAAATATTTTGTACGAGCCAACAGAAAAATTAAATTAAATTTTAAAATCGAACATTTTTTATATTTGAAATCTATTAAAAAAATTAGAACAAAAAATTAGAATCTTGTATTCCGAATGACTTATCAATCATTGAGCAGCAACGCGCGTGAGAAAAAAATCCATGAATGAAACGGACTCGAGTCTCAAGACATAAAAACACAGATTCATTAAATTTGATGCAAGGAATTAATGAGATGATAAACGTATTAAATTTTCATCGATCTTCTTTCAAAAAATGTGAATAAATAATTAATTAAACGTACCCTTAAGTGCGTCACATCTTCTCTATTATTAATCCGACGTTTATCGCGCTGTCGATCGCAGAGTTTTGTCGCGTATCCGCGTACGGGACGTTCAACGTCAAATCGTTTAATGATTTTTGTATTTTCGCTCCGCGCCGAATCTCTCCAGCTCTTTCGAAAATTTCAACATCGAGATTCAAGCTCGATAGTCGTACTTTCGTTCCTTCGCTTGTTTTTCTCTTCGAATAAACATTTTCAGAGTCAAGTCAAAATCAATTATGGAGATTTCGCAACGTAAAAAAAATTAAATTTTTAACAAGTGAATAATGATTAAAAAGTGAATATTAAGTTAAAATTACATTCAAATTCGATTAAAAGTCAAATTAAAACAAAATTACGAAATCAATGGGAAGTAAATCAATTACGAGAATTTCACAACGCAAAAGAAAGAATTTTTAAATTATAATTAGGTCAAAATTAAAAATCAAATTTTCATTGAATTAAATTGTACATAAAATTTAAAAAAAAATCTACACTGCGTAAAAATTGTGTATTAAAAACATGTTAAACTTCAAAGAAAATTAAACCACAACGTCGAAGATATTTTTAGTCGTTTGTGAAAGAAATACAAAATTAGAACGTTGCAAAAGAATTGAATGGAAAGATGAAGCAAAAAATTAACGCGGATTATCCTGTACACGCCTCCGGTTTCTTATAATGGTTGAAAGAGGCGCGTAAACACCGTGAGAGCAAATAATCCAATAATTCATGCAGTAAACTCAGCAACGCACGTCGCAAGATCCGTACCGATCTTTCCGAAGAATAAAACAGAACGGACGAGATTACTCTCTTTTTCTTTCCTCCTCACACCCTTGCCTGCACGAAAATAGTCATTTCATTATACGTTATCAATCTTTGTATAAATACTTCCGTGTAAATATCTTTTTTTGCTGGAAAAAAGATGTACGATAATTTTTATCAAATCAAAAAAAGTACAATAAATTATTTGCTATAAAAAACGTTACATTTTTGCTAAAAACACGAAAGGATTGAAATCCAAGAAAATTATTCACAACTCAAAAATAATAATAAAAAAAAATGTCACAAATATTTCCCGAACGATTCGTTCATCCCATTGTTGTGTACACGTATGAAATATTACGCGTAAAAAAGAGGAATGAAAATAAAAAGCCGACGGCGCAAATACTAAGAAAGCGATCAAATCCGCTAAGGAACTGGAAATGAAAAAAATGAGTCTTTGAAACGGCCGTACGTGTACGCATATACGTGCGTGTGTTTATATACGCTGCATAGAGGTTTCATGAAGAGAGCCCCCAGGCTAAGAGAGCAACACGAATGTCGGATCGAGGAGAAGAGAGCAAATTCGAAATCCCTTGACCCAGTATATCGGCTGTGTGGACGGTCCGCTTTTTAATATCCTGTACCTTCAGCTTTCAGAGCCGCGCGTTGATCTTTCCTCTCCTGTCGTACGAATGAGATGTCCGAGTGTAATACATAATTAATGCACGACCGGGGAAGTGTCCTTCGAAACTTGAGAGGCTTGCGAAAATCTTTCTCGTACGAAAGTTCGTACTAAACTCAAATTCGCTCGACTCCTTTCTACGCGGGTACAAAAAAAACAGCTGATCACCTTTTCGAGGTTCGAGGCCTGTATTCAGAATCAATTACTTTTTTAGATGTGTAAAATTTACAGCGATCTTCGACTTTGAGATTACATCGTTTTAATTTTTTACTGTTTTTTTACAGTTTCAATTTTTTTTTAAACTATTTCTATTGTCTCTGAATTCGAGATCGAGAGCCGACATCCGCCATTTTTACTTTGTACCGCGGATTTTTGTCAAACTTCACGAAAGGGTGTAATGGCGTGAACTTCAGGAGTTCGAGGTTCGAGGATTCAACGGGATCGATATATGTCCGTTACATATTTTCAAGCATCGGTAGAATTTAATTCATCGATATCCTGATATGTAAATCGAAATGTGCAATTTTTGTTTCATGAATTTTCATCTTCACTGATTTTTGTACTTCGATTTTGGACTATAAGAAAATTGATACTCCGAAACAAAAGAAACAATTTCACTTCGAATCAAAGTACGCTCGACTTCATCGACATAACCTAATTATTCTTAAAATTCTTAAGAATAAATTATGTCGCGCAGTTTTATTTTTTTTTTCATTTTTATTCATATTCTTATAACTGAATAACATATAAGGGATTTTTGTTTGTTATTGTTCTTAGCGCATATATAACGCAGCTTTACATAATAATGGCCCCCAGCATCATCCACGCTACGTGAACGATCCAGCGGACACGGACGACGACAACGAAAATCGCGTCTCTGTCGCGTGATGTTTACATTATTCTCATTTACTTCACATTACTGAACGTTGTTCGATTGATGCATTTATTACATGTGATTATGCACTTTATAACAACACAATAGACCATTTTTTTTCGGAGATCGCGTTTGATCGACTATCAGAACGAGGTTTTCGATCGCGAATCGTTGACGATTCAACAACAAAAAAATTCGCTTACGGTAAAAATCGTTACGCAACAAAAACAAGTGTCAACGTCTATCGAAACGAACAATGGAAAATTGAAGTACGCGTGTACACAATACGGCACTCAAAGATGCCGAAGTCTTCAGTTTTTTTTCGTTTCTCATTTTTTTTTTTTTTCGTTTTTCACACGATATATACATCGGATGCGTTAAAAAAGTTTTTTCACCGTATTCTTAGTAGAAATTCTGGTACTTTTTCACTAGAGAACGTCACCCGTTCGTCGCTCAAGATTCCTAAATGAAGCATCGAGTATAAATATTTAAAAAAAATTACATTTTCATAAATTCGACGCAGCAAAATGTTATTCTCGGCAGTCTTTGTAACGTACGCAACAATTGATATTTTTCGATGTGTTGTTAGCCTTTGCGAGCGACGAAACTTTGATATTTTTCAATTCAATAAATAACAAACATTTGTACTGGAAAAATAAAATACAATATTTTATTGACATGTTTGTTGCAGCCAAGCCTTTCAGATTGTCGATTTGTTTGAATTTCACCGTCACTGACACAGAAAATGAAAAATAAACACGTTCGCACGTGGCGGATTTTCTAGTGAAAAAATACGCGAATTACGGCAACGAATACAATCCAAAAATTGTTATCATGCAATATTCTAATATCAATAATTTTCGAACTTTTTTTTACACCCAAAGTTTAGTTAGAATAATCTGGAAGATTCCTAAATCCGATTACAATTTATGCAATGAAATTTCAAAAAAAAAAATCTTGATGAGTTCGAGGCAAAAACTTTAGAGACCGAAAAAACGCATCTAGAATTTTTAAGACATCTCCGAGCGATCGTGAACGTTTTTTTATTTTTTTTTAAATATATACACAGGCTATGTCTTCCCTATCGCGATTCTGTTTATACAGATTTTATTACAAGTAAAACGGCGATCGACTGTTGGAATGAGAGCACGCAAAAAAAAAATGGAACAAAAAAATCATAAACTAGAATCATGAAAAAAAAAAAAATTAAAAGAGCAAAAAAAAAAAAACAATAAATTTGACGCTACACGTGTATTTACATTAACATTATGGACACGTTGAAACAAAAAATTGAATGACGAGGGATAACATATTAAATATAAAAATGATGAATGTCGTAACTCGCGAGCATCGTCGATCGCCTTGATAAATATGAACACCATATTCTTTGGAAATAATTCGTGTACCACGCTTGGGACTGACGAAGCTTCGTAAACAACACATACGTATATTTTACCTAACTACTTAAAAATTAATAACGAAAACTAAGAGACGGGGTTTGATTTTGAAGGATCGCGTCGAAGAGTCGCGAATTCGTCAGCCGGAGCGCGTTCACTTAAAAAAAAAAAAGTTAAAAATGAAAAAAGAAAAGAAAAAAAAATCGTCTCTCCACGTCTGATTCGTCTCTCGAGTTCTCTTAACTTACATCTTATATAATCGATCCGATTGCGTTATTTATGTTTTACTTATTCGTGACAAATCTCAAAATTAACATCGCATGTTATACACCGTGATATGACGCTCACAATTTTTCACTCATACACGACATACTGGCAACTTTAATAGTAATCTTTGTTACAATAATATTTATATATAATATATATATATATATATATATATTTATATAGATATTTGCTTAACAATTAACCAAATTTTTTTATGCATTTCCATCATTTTGTTCTTTTTTGTGTTTGTATATTTTTTTCTACTACTCTCGTTTACCCTCTCGGTTCATTGAAATGCAAATTCGTTCTTCTTCCTTTTATCGTTAATTTATTATGAGTATACTCCGAGTATCGAATTTATCTTTAGGAAGGCATAAGAGGATAAGATATTCGTGTTTTTTTTTTTAATATGCCATTCTTATCAGGGGGTCTGACGTTTTATCTCAATTGCCTGTTCTATGATAATTATTCGTATTATTAATATTATTATTGTTGTTGTGGTTGTTATTACATTAAGAAATACTGTATATTGTGTGTTCGTGTGTACGTGTGTGTGTGTATTCAAACGTGCGCCGGCGCGCTCGTGTATGTGAAGGCAGAAGTACGAAGACCCCAAGTTTCCAGTCGCGCGGGTTACCTAATGTTTTTTTTTGCTTTCAACTGTTTTTTTAGTCAGCCAACAAATCGATCGGTCAATTAGCTCGAACGATATTCAACGAACACCCTGAAAGAGGCAAATCAACGAGTTTCAACTGAGGAATCGAATACTCGGTTGACTCGATCGACTAAAAATAGATCAGTTTTGATAAGCAGTGACTCAGCTTCGTCATTAAAACGGATCGACGTCGACTAATTAATTGACTCGGATGAACCGTTGTCAATATCGGCATTTAACTAGATACGGAGTGAATCAATTAATTAGCTTGATAATTAGTCGACCGGCTGGCTAATTAATTCGCGACCAAATGACGTAATCCTCTTACGATCAACTAGCACACTTCTAAGATTAATAGAAATAACGTTTACTTCGTGATAAGTTAATATTTATTTACTGACTAGCCATCTGAGCTGAAGTTTAATTAGCTCGCCGGTCGGCTAAAGAATCGACGGAATAACGATTCTTCTTCTTCTTCTTCTTTTTTTTTTAATGAATAATGAAATCGAAGGCGAGTCAACGAACTACTTGGTCATCCGCGTAATCAATTCCGCAATTTTCTAATTAGGCAATTCACCGATAATTCGATTTTATAACCGAAAATGCCCTTAGCGAAGGCGTATAACAATTTTCGCTGACGCATCGAGGCTCGTTTAATTATTTTATTGGTGAAACTCTCATCGTTTATTCGTTAACTTCAACTCTTTCATTCGTCTTTAAAATTTGCCGGTTTCTCGTTTGCTCAGCTCGAGTGCCAACGCGAGATCGTCCTCCTCTTTTTTCCTCAGTCTACGACGTTCCTCCTCAGCCTCGAGACTTTGTCTCGAAGCTCGAGCGATCTGCTGCTCCTCGATTGTCGACAGAACGCCAGCCGTCTCGCTGTAGTTCTTTTTCCACATATTATTAGCTTTATTCTTCTTCTCATTGATATCCATAGTGTTAAAAAACTTTTTTCTGAATTCGGCATCCAAAGGATCCAAGCCCTTTTTTGTATTCGTTTTTTCAGTCTTCATCGAGAACGCCTCGTCGAAGTTGATCGGTTTCGTGGACGCTTTGACGGAGAACTTATCACCGAAATCGTGATCGTATTTGACATTGCTGTTCGCGTCACCGTAAGCGCTCGATATTTCACGCGAGTCGCTCTTGTTTGAATTTTTCGATACAGCGGTAGATGCGAACGCGACGTCGAAAGCTCGTGGCGCAAACGCATCGTTGTCGTCAGCGTTCGTCACCATTCCAAATGGATCAAGCTGCCTGACGCCGTTCTTCGTGTTCGCGTTCTTCGTGTCCTCCACGATGTCATCGGCGAACGGATCGGCGATCTCGAACGGATCCTCGTATCGATAATCCCTGAATGGGTCCTCGGTGAAGTCCGGCAATTTGGAGGTCGGCGTTGGCGTCGTTGACTGCGTCGCGATCCGCGGTCTGCTCGTCACTGGCCTTGGCGGCACCGATGATGAACGGCTTGGTAACAGTTCCGGCTGAAGCATTGGGTCATTTTGTGTTTTTGTCAGTCATCTTTTTTTGTTCGATGCACGTTTTTTTTTACTGAAAATTCAAGAAGAGACATACGCGCGGATCGCGCTACGTTATCGTCCGCTGTCCATGGATAACCCTCCGGTCTGCATACACTGTTTTTATACCTACTACGATATTAAAAAGTACACAAAGAAAACGATGATGATGAAAAATAAATCAAATCATAATAAAGATCCGACCAATGTCTTCAATTAACGCAAATAATGAAAACCAAATGTACGTTGAAGTGACGTCATGCTCCAGGATTTCTCGGGATTCGGTCTATTTTAACTGAAAATAAATCTTTCTGCATCTACCTAAATATTAAACAATAAAGCGACAAATTAATACCGTGTATACAAAGGAATAAATAAAATAAGATTTATAAATGAGAATGTATGGAAGATAATATTACGTAAAAAATAATAATCATTGTATCAATAAATAATTGACGTGTTTCAAAAAATGTTCGCTTAAACATTGTGATAAAAGTATGTGAAAAATGTTACGTTGTAAAGATTGAACTACTTGTGAAATCGATAAAAAGATCAATCTGTGAAATAACAAAATTTCAATTCATTTACATCGTTTTTGAAATATTTCCCATACATCCTTAAAATTAATAATTAAGGAATATTAAGGAAATTTAAGAAAAACGTACTGGAGATTGGTATCGATGGAATCCAATGGAAGGGAAAGGATCAAGTGACACATGGAAACACTGAGATCTCAAATCCCGGAAAAAAAACATAATTAAACATAAACAAATATACATTAAAAAACAATATAACAGATTAATTAAACATAAACAGTGAAAATGAAATAATTACAAATGAAGATTGAAAAAAATCGAAACAATAATATAAATAATGAAAAAAACAGAAATAGTCTGCGTACCTTTGAGTCAAAATTTGCAAAATCTGCAAAACCTGTTGTGCTACTATTCATAAACATATTCCCATTGGCATTATCCATCGATGGTATTTGAGCGGCGAACGGATCGTTGTTTGAATTTCCAAAGGGATCCGGAGTCGGTGAGGGCGTGGGCGGCGCTGGAGCGGCTCGCAACGGTCCACCAGGACCACCCGGAGCGCTCGCCGGTCTCGGTGGCGCGGGTCGCGGTGGAGGTTGTTTCGCTTTTTTCGGTGGCAACGCTGGACTCGGACTTTCAGCGCGGGTCGGTGCGTGAAGATTGGCGAAGGGATCTTCACCGAATGGATCCTTCGTCGCCTGGGAAACAGAAATAAAATACTATATTATGAAATCCTGAGAATATTTTCGTCATCCGTTCCAAATGTTTTGAAGCGAAAATTTATGAAACAATTTAGATAATTAGTTTGCATTTGATTAAACATTAAATCGATGCCCACGAAATTCGTTCCTGACATGAAATATAAATGTTAATGGTGCAATATTAATCAACAAGGATGTGCTTCGTTTTTCAGAACTTTCACAGTTATTGTGGAGCATTGTGTTACAGCCGGTGCACCAAGGTTTAGCATTCTGAAATACAAATGTTTATCGATATTATAAACCGCATGCGATTGGCGAAACGTGCGTTAAACGTCGATGATGCAAGAACGAAGATTAAGAAGAATAAACACTTAGTAAGGACAATGAAAAGACACTTCGTAAAACTTGTTAGATCCGGGTATGAAAGCGAGAAAAGAAAATATAGAAATATCGTAAAGTATCGAATGTTTGCGAGTGATGTTACGAACCGGTGTTCCTGATAGGGTCGATTTTTCTTCCTTTATCTTTCCATCACCGAACGGATCGAATGGATCCTGTTTAGTCGACGCGAAAGGATCGCTCGTGAAACCTCCGGTGATCGTCGAGTTGTGCTGTTGATCGACGATTTTTCGTACACGGATGAAATGATACGATGAGACGAGACTTGCTAAGCGCTACAATTTACGACAGCTGACTAACCGTACGATCAACAAAACTTACCACTGGTTTTGAGTCGAACGCGCTGGCAAACGGATCGGCGTTGTTCGATGTCCCGAAAGCTTCTTTCGCTTTGCTGGATGAGAATGGATCTTCTTGCATTCCGAACGATTGATTTGCCGTCCCGTTCGAAAATGCGTCCCCACTGTCCGCGACGCAGTTCGCTTTGCTAGCATTTTGCTCTTCTTGCCTGAAAGGATTGATAACATTTTTATCAATATGTTATGTATGAATAGATAAATACTATCGATGTGAAAAATAATAGAAAATATTTTTTCATACATGGATATAATAAAAAATGTGAATTTAATTTTTAAAAATATGAAATTTATAAATCCTTACTCAATATCTTCGATTTCAGGATTGAATTGTAGACTCGTATCTGGTACGAGGCTTGGATCTCCGGCAGCCAAAGCTGAATCGTATATGGCGATCGCGTCGCTCATCTGTCGTTGTTGCTCTTCCAGATGTGTTATTTTAGCTTTTGCTTGGCTTATCTGGAGCTGAGTATTTTGCAGATTTTTCGTCAATTCGTTGAGCTGCTCTCGACTCTTGTTCTGTTGCTGCTCAAGTTGTTGTTCCTCTTGACGAAGCCCTTCCAGTTCTTGTCTCTTGGAGTTCAGCTCGTCCTCCTGACCTCGCAGCACAGATTCCTGCTCTTCCGCCTGCTGACGCAATTTGTCCACCTTTTGGAAATCAATAAAAAAAATTAGCGATTTCTCTGAATCGGTTAAATGAAAAATCGAAGGATCAGGGAAGTGTTTGATATACATTGATAAATGTTTCTCATATCCGTACCAATAAATAATAATTATTCAATTATAAATTTTCGTATTTCTTATAATTGACAAATATTGCCAAATTTTGATAACTTTTATACTAAAATTTCCATGTTTCGCAATTACTATCAATTGGTAAGAATTTATTAAGAAATATAATTGAATATTCGTTACAATATTAGTTAACATTAAATTATTATTATCCAAATTGAACATGTTATACAAATTTCTATAGTTATTGTTTCGAATTAAACAAATACAAAATTAAAGGTTCAGGGAAGTGTTTGATCTACACCAATAAATTATTTCTTATATTACTACCAAATCATAATAATTATTGAATTTGTTAGCTTTGTATTTCTAATAATTGACGATCATCGTCAAATGCTATTAATTTCGATAAACATTTTCATGTATCATAATTATTATCAATTGGTAATGAAATACTCGTTAAAATAAATATTAGGAAAAATAAATGATTAAGAAAATTACACATGCATAAATATAAAAATGCGATGGTTAATATCCACTAGACAATTTGTATAAAGAAGGCACATGCTGCAAATATTAAAATACGCATTAATTACGATAAGAAATTGTGCATACAATATTACATCGAATGTAAACAAAGTATATCCAAATTCATTAAAATAATTTTATCAGATTCGTGCTGTGAAAATCAAACTTAATAATAATCCATATGGGTAATTCCATATCAATTCGACAAATGGTTGGAATCGAACCTTTCCGATTTGGATGAATTTTGGTGGGAAGTTTTCTTTCATCATCAACAAAGTTCTACCAAGGGAGAGAAATAAAAAAAATGTTTCAAAAAGTGTTCAAAACTCAAAATTTCGCTGTTTTTTCTATTTTTCAAATTTATTTTTTGGATATCTTGGAAACTATTGTCGCTACAAAAAAGAATCTTCAAAGGGAATATTTTGAGCTATCAAAAAAAATTGAGATATGCCAAATTTACAAAATTTTTAATTTTTCAAGGTCATCGAAATGGACTATCGACATTAAATTTTGGGCTCAATTTACAAAATTTTTAATTTTTCAAGGTCATCGAAATGGACTATCGACATTAAATTTTGGGCTCAAATATTTTTGTAATACACCTGTCACACATCTGAAAAACCCTAAAATTTTCAGAATGGTGGTTTTTGTTTTTTCAAATATAAATCAAAAAATAAAAGGTAAAATTTTTTAAAAATTCATATTTTTGAAAAATCAAAAAACACCATTCTCCAAATTTCAGGATTTCTTCAGATATGTAAACGCTGCAATATAAAAAAATTTGAGTAGAAAATTTAATGTCGATAGTCAACTCCAACGATTTTGAAAAATTCGGAGTCTCATAAATTTGTCATTTTTTAAAACTTTTTCTTGAAATGTATCGTTTTTCATAGCCTCAAGTATTCTCTTTAAAGTTTTTTTTTGTATCGCTACA
>JAPYYX010001521.1:0-27365 GCA_030522605.1 Cremastinae sp. B BG-2022a | reverse complement strand
AGTTATTAGAGTTTGAAATAAGAAGTGTAAAAATCTAATGTAAAAAGTATCACATAACCCCCAAAACACAGGGCCGTCAAATTCAGAAAATTACGAATGGAGGTCTAGAAATTCTTTAAATTGAAAACACACAGTCTAAAAAGATTATTCTTCACTTCATTTATCGTAATAACACCATTTCACTGATATTCATTACGGTTCAATAAAATTTTTTAGAGGGCCCCTCTTATGCGCCAACAATTTACGGCCCCTCGCGCAAGGAATACCTTAAATCGATTATCAGATGAATTTCCTTAAAATATACGAGCTGATTATGTATTTGGAATGATATTTTTGAGAAATGTCGGAAGAAATTACTTGTAAATCTCTGAAAAATAATGAATCACTATAAATATATGAATAATCAAATTTCAAAGCTTACTAGAAAGCAAAAAAATTCAAAAAATATATACATGCCAATTATTCATCGATAATATCATTTTATATATTCTTCTTATTGTTCGAACACCTTATACGCGAGAGATATGCAACACAGACGTGGTCCGCGGCGTGGTTTGCGGTCGTAACAGAAAACTGGTATCAACCCCTTCATTATTCGAACGATAGTCAAGCCTGCAGAGGTGCACGAACAATACGGAAACTCATCTCGTTCGTTCCCGTCAGTCGTGGTACCTCTAAGATTGAAAGCGTTTTCCCATACAAGCGTAATTTGATTTGCCCACACCTTTAGCGAAGAGCGTATACGTCGCTCAACATAGATTACTTCATTCCTGAGGAAAAGTGAAATTTAACTCATCCATTAATGTGTATGGGGCTAGCTAGGCAGATAAATACAACCACCAGAATATTGTATAGAGAGTCGATGATGGTTTCTCGTTGACGAGTATCCTAAAAGTGTATAAATCGCAGCCGATATGATTAATTCATGCGTACATCATTGTACATACGTTCGATTGATTAACCTTCCAATATTGGTTACAAAAAACGGAATCGTTGTAATTAAATTCTCGCTTACAATCAAATTTTAACAACACTACGTACAAATTTTCACCTTTAAATTTTGACAATGTGCTTTTATAATGGTATAGGGTATTTTCGACTCCAAGGGTTTAAATATGCTGAATTTTTTGTTTTTTAATCACAATTGAAGGAAACAAATTCAATTTTAAGCTGAAATGAAATTTCCATGAAAAAAAATTTTTTTTCAGTGGTCAAAATGGAGTACCTCTGCAAAAAGTACGAAAATAATTTTTTTCTCATAATTTGTTAAGTTATTATTAGCTTTGACGTCTTCTTTCAAGTAATTAATTAATGATTTATTTTTATTTTTGTTTAAATGTGTTTCATTACCAAAGAACATGTTCTTTTTCGATCTGCTATGTTAATTGATTTTTCGCTTTAGTT
Organism: Cremastinae sp. B BG-2022a; assembly: GCA_030522605.1. Taxonomy (NCBI): domain Eukaryota; kingdom Metazoa; phylum Arthropoda; class Insecta; order Hymenoptera; family Ichneumonidae; species Cremastinae sp. B BG-2022a. The sequence goes on along the minus strand of JAPYYX010001521.1, from coordinate 25,961 downwards.
TTTGTTTAAACGTGTTATTAAATCACCAATTATAATGTTCTTAACAAATAAAAGACTATTTGATGTTAAATTTTATCAAAATTTGAAATATTGTAAATTTTTACCAAATTTGTGGGGTACCCCATTTTGCCCCCCGTACCCCATTTTGCCCTCCCCTCCCCTATAGGAAAATGCTGAATATGAAATTTTCGAGATGCTAATTATAACTTTGAAAATTGAATGGAAAAAGGGGTTCATTCGGTGCTTATTACACCCGGTATTTGATATTTATTTAAAAAGGGTATTGCACACGGTGAAACGTAAACCGTTTTCGAGCTTATCCATTGTCTGCAGGTGCAAGCGGATAGGAAGAGCTAACCAGCGAAAGAATTGGATTTTTCTGCTGGTACACGTGGCTTGTCCTGCACGACAATTTCCTTCTTTTATTGGGAAGAGAAGGCCAGATACGAATACACATATACAGACACGGAGATAGCACACTTTTTTCTTTCCTATTTGTGCTTTTTTCCCTTACCTTGTGTTCGTTTCAAAGCTATCCTTTCGCTGCCTTCTTGCACATATCGACTTGCTCGGGCAACAAAATCTCCGATCCTCTCCGCTCTTGGACTCTCGTTACATCTTCTCTATCCCTGTATATCCGATTGTTGGGTAGTTGTCCAACACTCCTATCTTTACCCGAATCTTGGCACGTACTCGTGATATTGAGAAAGCTACCGATCGATTTCTTTCCTTATTGCCTCCATAATATATCGTTCGAGACATTTTTCCCAATTGGTGTGAAGATGAAATAATTATGTAATCAACAAAGTATAACTCATTGCGAAAATGAAAATAATATTTTTCATCCATCGACAATATCGTAATATAGAATGGAAATAAAGATAAAACAGTGGTCTTTAATTACTTAATAATTCAATCGAGGATAAATATTGCAATCAAAAAATCTTTAAACCCGATTTAATTAAATATTAATTAAGTAGTAATTGAATTTTATCATTTTACATTCCACTCCCAAGGAAATTTTACTTTGATCCATTCACGAGTTTCCGTGCTTCTGAAAATCTAAAACTATGTACAGAACTATAAAATATTCGGAATTCCTCGTAGACGTAACTTCATTTAATTTCAACAATACGCTTTGTGACAGGATATGAAATTCCGCGCCGTCGACGCTCAGTTTTCCATTGAGCGCTTATAAAAGTACAGCGTAACTAAAATAATATTTGATATAGCGCGCTGGTCATCGACAACAGCGGAATACTATCCAGATGGTGCGAGAATGTTGTCAAAGCCCCGACTGTGGGGTCTATATTCGCATCAATATTTGAATCCATAAAAACGCATTGCTCTCCAAAAAATTCGAAAATTAAACCTCTTGTCTTTGTGCCGTCGAAGTGGGCATATACATACATGTACTGTGTTAGTTAACCCTCGACGGGAGTTGTTTGTCTTATTTGTTGAATTTTGTTATCTTATTGTATCTTGAAGATTTATGAAATTTTGTTCAAAAGAAAAGAGCTCTAACAGCTCTTGACCCAGACCGCGTCAGGTGAAGGAGAGATTAAGATCGACGATATCTTTTTGTCTCAGCTTTTTGACTCTGCTGTGATGTATTTTTTTAATTAACGTATTTTTAGAAGTGTTGTAACAGAATAAATTCGAGAACAACAGCACGGTGCGAAAATCTGAGGTTTGAGTAAATATGGCACATGTCCTTTTGATATGTTCTTCTTTCCCTTTCATTCTTGTTCGCCTTATTTCTCGCTCTCGAGAAATTCATTTGACCGAGGATGCACACACGCACACATTCCTTTACATGCCATCTGTTCCACGATCTCTGGAGAAGTGCAGCTGCTGCCGGTGTCCTCGACATCACTGCATGTGGACGCTTTGCAAAGGATTCTCTCTCGCGGCGAGTATGTACCTCCGTACGAGCCCCGATATGCCATTTGCGCCAAGAGCAGACCACATCAAGTACGCAGTCTGGGTTCTTGCAAGCCTCGCGAGCGTTTCGATGTGACTACCAGCTGGCGTAACAATTAAGTAGATCCTATGGTGTCGACTGCTAACCTGGGATACAGCTTATATATTATATTGTCCCAGGATGCGGTCGGGCGTCCATTTCGTTCGTTCTAGTCAAGAATCGTCGATGCACTCCATAGTTGACTACATACGCGTCGAATGCTTTCAGAAGCGAGCTCTTCCATTAGAATCTGAACAATGGCTTCTCTATAATAGCGATGCTCTCGTAGACTCGTCTGTCATCGCCCTTTGGCGCGAGTGGTCTCTTCGTGTTTCAGTCATAAAGATTTCAGATCCGAGAATGGTACCAAGTATTTCAATCAATTATGGACATTCTTTGTCCTTGACAGTTTCGATAGCCCGACTTTTCCACGAATTCATAATGACGAATTATTTTTTTAACCCTTCTGTACATATTCTATAATCAATTATCAAAATTACCCACGATGGATCATTTTAATAGACTGCATGACTTTTTAATTGTACCAGTTTCAAGCAATTGATGAAGAAATGGTTTTATAATATTGAAGACGAAATGTATCTACTCGAATTTTTGTCGGATTTCAGTTGATGATCTCTATCGTTTGACCAAACGATAGACATGAGAATCGATTGAAGTAGTAAATGTCGACGACAGGTCAGACTCGCTCGCCGAACGTGTTTATAAGAAGCCAATCTAAATAACGTTCAAGTCTATTCAAACTTTTCCAATTATCGCTTTGGCGATATACATTTGTGTACGTGTGTGCGTGCGCCACTTCAAAAGGAAAAAGGCACAGATCGCGGAAAGAAAGGAGGGCACCGTTAGGAAGACTGGGAGAACGGAGATCAAGAGAGTAGAGGTGCCCGGAGGGCGTCGAGACTCCGTCGTCCTCTGCACTCGGTAAACGTTCCGTAAATAAGCCTTTGTGAGACAGGTCGAGGCGCGGAAATTGAATTGGAAAGTTCCCTTGCTAATGGGATAGGAGGATCTGACCTGAAGTGGCTGAGAAGAGTAAACTAAAAGTAAAAAAAAGCGAAAAAATTCAGAGATAAAAAACGTCTAAGAAGGAAGAAAGAAACAAAAAATTCTCCCAGTCAGTTCTTAATTACCTTACTTTCGTTATTTTTACTTCATCGAACTTCTCGTTAACCTATATTCATTTCCGCTAGCATCACCGTATCTTTGATCACATTAAAAAATTATCGATTCTGTATCATCTACCAATGATAAATAAGTTTCCACTTTGCCAAAGTTTTTGAAGTTTTCAGAACGCTGTCGAATGGTATTGAACGGTTTTCGCTAATTTTGTACGATGATAAGACAACAATCCAAGCACGAGAACATAAAGATTGAACAGCATCAGAGAAAATAATAAAAACAGAAGAAATAAGTACTACGGATGTTTTGTGTTTATAGAAACTAAAGAAGCAGAGTGCGTCTGACGTTAGCAAGAAGACACTTTTTCTTTTCGATTTTGTTCTGCAATTGTGAGATCTTCTTCTCACACAACGATTTTCTGTGTACGTGCAAGTAACGTTCGTGTGCAGAGATGAGTTTTCGAAATGCTGCGGAGCAAAGTGGAAAAATCGAAACTGATCGACCGCACCGGATGTGTGTACTTCAGAAACCAGAAACTCTGTCTCTCTTCTCTCACCCCTTTGTAGCGGAATTGCAATCACTCGTTTTCTCGATGGTGTAACGTATGTTATACTTCGTACTCACGTATTGTGGGCACATATCCATAAATACAGGACCTTCCAAATTCGGGTTAAACAAATTTTTTAAAAACCACCACATTTTTTTGTTTACAGATATTTTTCGTGACTTACCGATTCGTGAATCGTGTTGCTTGAACAATAATTATAATTTGGAAATCATTCGGAATAAATGATCGTAAAAACTGATAGAAATATGTAACCTCTTAACCATCAAAAATCGATACAAAATAACGAAAACTGATTTTAATACAAAAAAAGGATAATAACCTGAAAGCTAATCATATTAGATTACCACTTTTTGAAATACATTTTAGAATGTATTTCATTTTAAAAAGAAATTCATTTTAGGGTCAACCGGTATGTCGGTATGTATCTCATGCCATTCGTATCCACACGTTGCAATTATCTCAGGCTTCGTGATCAGACTTTTCGAAGCACGATGCGGAATAGCTGTAAGAAATGTGTATCGCGTTGACAAAGGAAGGTATGAAGGAATTGAAGAGAGAAACCGGACTGTCTGAAGCGGGAGATCGAATATGGATGGTAAAGCAGAGAAAGAAGACACCGTGTATACGTTTGTATACAGAATGGAACACAATACTAGTTATCGCACTCCCGAGTTGATATCTTACGAATAAATCACTTCGCGTTTCGTGTCGTATCTCTTTTAGATCGCGGTTAAGTGTACCCTCTACTCAGCTTCTCTTCCCTCTTAACTCTTTTTTATCGTTTGGTACTGACAACAAAGCTTGCGAGTTTAAATATATTTGTAAGTGTATTTCCGGATATATTTTTGTGCAACGCATATTTTGAATAATTTGGTTTTTAGGCAAAAATCGGTGCCAGTTTTTTCTCACCTATATGTTCCCCCTGGTGTCTCTTTGACAATGTCCGTTTAACAATTTTGCAAGGCTTTTGTTGTCATTTAGTCTACAAATGTTCGCAGAATAATTGCAGCTATTGAATTTTAAAGTTTTGTCATAGAGTAAACAATATTGTTGATATCAGCGGATACAGGACCTACGGAAATTTGTTTTTCACATACCTGTTTCAAATACTTTTAGATTTTTGTCCAATATAATTCCCATAGCAATAATAGGATAGTCCTTGAACGATTTTTCTGTCTACACAGATTTCAGCTACTATTCACGAATGATGGTGCGCGTGTGTACGTTGGACACTTGGACCGTACGTATACGCCGATGAGTATTCTTTCGAACGTAATTCACAAGCGGCATGTCCGACCGTTTAGAGTTCAGACACATTGAGTGGCAGCTGCCCTCCACAGAGTTTCACTTGCGAGTTAGTAAGCCAGAGAAGACGAGAGTGGTAACGTACATATCACAATGGTACATATTCTTACTATATCTGTACATATGTATCATCAAGTGCAATGTGAGAAGCGATATATATTCCGTTCGAGGGAGACTGCAAGCGCGAGCTGTGCGAGAGCAAACTCAAAGAAGATATGACCAAGATCGGAGAATATGGAGTTAAGCGCCAAACAACTATCTAACTTTCTTGATTAAACGCTAATTACTTTTCGACTGAAGCCACAGGATTTCAATCGAGTAATCAATTATTCCCCAAATACGAAAGAAAGATTAAAATTGTTCAGTTTCGCGTCGCATGGTTATATGTGCACTCTTCATCTACCGATTTTTGGAAAATCCCAGGAGAGTCTCGTCTGGCATTATCAAAATAGTTTCCAAATTTTCTTCAAATTGGTGTTACGGCGCTTGATTTTTAAATCATGCAAAAAACGATCACACTTTGGTTTAAAATGTTTTTTTTATAATGGTTTCAAATAATTTGTTTTTCAAATTTGTAAATTTCAGAAACCTCGAGACTGATAATCGATATTTTCGAGAATTCGATAGATTTTAGTTTATTCACTATTGTTGGAATAGATTCATAGCATTTTTTTCGGTAAGTATGAGTCCACTTGAAAGTTGAATAGAAATATCAATAGGTCGTAGACGCGCGCACAGGTTCCGCTCTACTGTTGTTACAGAATAGAAACGGTTTGAGTACCGGAGTGCTTGACTGTTTGGAGCTTTTGCCGTGCGAAAAATCGAATGGTGAACGTGAGTATGAACCCCGGAGGGGATAATCCGTTTCGATTCCATCGAGAAGTTTGTGAGGCACTTTCGAGCGAAAGGCATGTAGGAAAGGATCACCAACGACGATATGTGAACTCTCCGCAAGCCGAAACTTCCCAGCGAGAAACTTCTCGACGAAATAAATGTTTGAGCAAAAAAGGTACTAAAAAATTTCTCGAGAAAAATCGTCGAAAAAATTTTAGCAATAACTGCCATGATATATTTTTTTTAAACTTAGATACCGGTGTAATTTCCGAGTTCCTCTTTTTGTTTATTTTTAGAAGGACAAGGTTTTAATAATAATCTGGAACATTTTTCTAATTTACTTCTTTGGAATATAAGATTGAGGATGAGACTTATTTAAACAATGAACTATCTTTATTTAAATCAGCATGTGAGGTAAGAAGATTCTATAAAAGGACCTTCGGGGAGATATCGTCGAAAATTTTCAGTAAAAAGGTACAACGGTTTTCGATTCAATAGCATGTAATTTAAAACAAGATTATCGTAGTAAAGTAATTTTGGAAGCGAGGAATTCATTAAACCTATTAAAATTTCGATCCTTGTTGAGTAATAAAATTAATTTTTTTCCGATGACGTATTTCAGAAAATTATTTATAATAGCAATTTTTTAAAATCATAGCGTATATCGATTGTGAAAAATTATGTCGTTGACTTTACTATTTGTAAATAATTAAAATTAGTCGGAATGGTTCATTGACACCATTTCTAATCTAATTATATGATTTCAAGGATGTAACTCAATGAAAGACTGGAATTTAAAACGAAGTTGCATAACCATGAACGTACGATCAGGTACCATTTAATAAACAATTACCCGTGCTTAACAAAGAATTTTCTCTGAACAGAAAAGTTTAATTGAAGAGAATAAAATATAACGGATAAATATATGCATGAAAGAGCTGGTGCACTCGATCCGGTATGCGAGAGAAAAACTTTAGGGAATATATGTGAAACGTGAAATTACAGGAAAAAGGAAAATAGAATGGAAATAAAGGAGGCACAAGAGGCAAAAACTCTGGCAAATTGACCGCTTTTCTGCTCCGACTCTTGTTCTCCGGTCCGTAAGGAGTCAAAGACCTCAATTCTCTCTTCAAATAAAACTCTCGCTCCAACTATAATTGTTCATTGAATTCTATTTTGGGGTTTTAGTTCACTAATTGTACATTATTACCGTTAAACCGTATTGGTATATTCAACTACCCTCAATGAACACTTGAACGATATTTTGACGAGATTTTGAGCATTTCGTGCGTTTTCCTCATTGCCAATTATTATCGGCGTTACAGCTTTCATAAGTTGATTGTTCGTCATTAAAACATTTTTCATAATTTATCGAGTTATCAGCAAGAGTTAGAAAAATGTATAGCACAAGTATATATTGATTACAGACAAGTACTTAATTAACAAGTCGATTTTTATAAAATGAATAAGGTAAAACTGTCGAATGAAAAAACGGAGATGACCTTCTGTTGAAACGATTGTCAAAAAAGCGAAAATCCCACGTTCTGCTCGTTGTTTAAAAGTTCAATAAATGTGTACTATATTTTTTCCGATAATATCAGTCGGATTGCCTTGACAACTCGATTATTTTCTTCTCTCACCCTCAAAATTCTCGCTGCTCTCGCGGGATGGAGGAGAATTAATACTTTTTTTCTCTCCCTTTTATTTCATGAACGAGCGGTACAGGTGGCGCCGTGTATTTAAGTAGCAGTTGGAAGTGAGGGGTGATCACGGTTCGCTAGAGGCATCCGCGAAAAACTCTGCTCGCCTGATTGTAAGCCACCCTTCCGGAAAATACTTTCCTCCTCGTGTTATTGCATTTTTCACTACGCCTTTCCCCATTTTTTTTCCTTTTTTTCGTTTCAGACGATCCTCCGAATTCGTACATAATACTGGACTCGAAAAATCTGGCATGCAAATACACCCGTGCATTTTCATAACTCACCGTCGAAAACAGTTTTCTCCGACTTATATGTAAAGGACCATTCATAAAATGCTTGATTACGGCATATTTCTCGTTGCGTATACTGGTACGAGGGACATAAAAATTACACGGTACTTCTCGACGAGTATTACCACGAGCGCAATGCGATGCGAGCAAGAATATAAATGATTAACGCGTTACTTTTCTTCTGAGTAGTAGTGGCCGCGTATTTGTGCGCCAGTGAAACGGAATATCAAGCAAATTTGGCTTTGCGAGAGAGAGAAAGAGAGAGAGAGAGAGAGAAAATGAAAGTCAGAATGAGAAATAAGAGGAAGGAAAATGAAACAGATGATAGTTTTCCCTCGATGCTTCACCGTTGTCTTTAAATTTACTCGAAGCTCAAAAAACTTGCTTGATGATGATCGTAAAGAGTTTATGACTAAAAGGTTCATCCGCGAAATATGTATCCAGGGAGAAATGCACGCGAATCCACACCTCGTACCGAGAGAAAAGCTTTATAACCGAACTACTACTACGTTATACAGACAGAAGACTCGCTTTTAAATGGTTCATAAAATTCTCATGTTTATTCCAAGGGCTGTAAACAACCCCTCGCAGAGGAGCTCTCAAATATACGCCTCGTGTATTTATGGAAGGACAAGAGTTTATTATATCGAATATCGCTGTTCTGTCTACTCGTGTTTTTTATATACTGACTTATTTTTAGGTTTCTCTTGTTTAGTTTCGTCGTCAGTGAATGTCTCTGCTCCGACCTAGTCTTTTTGATAACTTGATAACCTTGATCGTCATTTGTCGGACCTGTTCTTCTGAGGAGAGATCGACTGAAATTCTGGGTTGACTCTTTGACATAGGATATCACAATTCACTGTTCTTGGATTTCGATCAAATTGCGGGATAATAATTCTTGAAGTACGCTGCATCATCAATGGTATTCCTAGTTTATAAATAATTATTATATAATGATAATGTTATCTATATAATTATTAATGATAAAATTATTATTAATTAAAAATGTTCTTGGACTCCAAGTTTACGTAAGACGCAATCTGAATTTGTGTTCTTCAATATTTTCCATAGTATACTTGTTTTATGACTAACAATAAATGCTGTATGTATCGAACTAAATTTGGGATCAATTTTTGTCATTTTATCATATGTATATTAATGTTCGAATTTTTTTTCTTTATTCATTTCCATTAAAGTTTCGTATCAGAGGCTTGATTAAGACTCGAGTAATGTTTAAGATAGTTCTATCGTTGAGAGTGGGGGTATTAGAATTTTGTTCCGTTTTTTCTTACATTCCAAGTAGACTGAGTGTTTACATCCGCAAAGAAAAGTTGTTGCAAATCGACCCAATAACAACGTACTCAAAACTTAATGTAATGCTGCATAAAGTTTATTTGTTATACATATATAAGAAATTTAAAAAAAAACAATTCAATTCTGATGAAACCAAATTAAAAATGTTTTTTCGAACGTTATGAAAAACTGATCTCCTTTTTCCATTCGGATTTCTAAATCGGTAAAGGTCCTGGAATTTTACTCATTTGTGCATATAACGTCAAGGAAAGTTTCTGCAAATTTTCAGTGAAAGCGAATATAGACGCGGTAACGACAGACTACCTTCAATCACATTTATTTACAGTGACGGTGTATGGCAAAATATCGATATAGATCAAAGCTCGATCATTTAACTCAGTTTTTACGAGGTGCTTTTTTCAAGAGCCGAGGCCATCAAAATGGATTTCCCCGGTAAGTGAACAATGGAGAAAGTTAGTATCGGAGGCCATATTGTAATTGGTCGAGGATTGGAGGTATATTCCGAGGTAGAAAATACTAGAATGGCGTAACATCGAACGCTCGTAAACGAACGAACCACGTCATTCGTTTACTCTCTATCTTGACAAAGAGACAGGAAGGGAGATACGGGGCGAGAGAGGGATAGATGGGAGGAAAATAGTCTCTGTCGATCTCCCTTTTCTGGGGGCCGATCGAGCAACGGAGACAGACAAAAAGACCGAGAGAGACAGTGATACTATTTTCCTGTAAGCGAAACCCATACACAGCATGGAAACTTTATACACGAACAGAGTGCTATTATCCTACGTAAACTGGACACTTTCGGAGCAAGCCGCAATTCTATCAATTAGTCACGCAACTGTTGAACCAGAAACGCTTGCTGTACGTCCATTACATCCAATAGTTGCCAAATCGATGCTATCCACGAGGCCGAGCTTTCGCATTCGAATAAATTAAACTTTCTACTATGTATAATAAAAATGAACCGAGACCGGAGTTGAAAATATTTTGATTTTCGTGAAAAATGTGAAACTCAATGAAGGCGTTTTCGCATAAGTTATTTTAATATTTTATTTCGCACATAGTTGTGAGAATAACAGCTGTAAAAGTCACTATATTACAGAACTTTAAGAACCTAAAAAGTTTCAAACAAAAAATACGAAATAAAAAAAGATTTTATTTTAGATAAGACGCTATTTTTAATTTTTGAGAAATTTTTTAATCATGTTTTTCGAATTTTACAGAAAATGTTCTATGGTGTGATAATTGGAGATCAGAGTTTTACAAGGCAATCTACAATCAACATTATTTTTATAGTTACAATCATTCTATCTGTCATTTTTTTTAGAGAGTGTATAGAGGAATAAAAAATCATAGGGGTTTATATTTTTTGACGATCTCGTTGTTGAGTGTCCAACGTGCAGCGAAGAACGAGGGACCGACTACGCGGTTACACGAGACGAAGAGATATTACGTACTTTTTTACTCAGCAGAAAATTACTCTTCAAGCGACACTTTCGTTGAAACGACCATCAAATACGCGAGATGGCAGGAGAAAAAGAAAAAAAGGGTGGTAAGAAGTGAGGTTGGACCGAAGAAATAAACCCGTATTTTTCTTTCCCATATACACGCCTTCAAGCGTGTTGTGCACACACAGCACACAAGAATTTTTCGATAACGTATTTCTGCACAAGTATTTCTATACACTACCGGCCAAAAATTTGAATTTTTTTGTGTGAAACTTGGCTTTGTATTTTGTAACAATACAGTATACGCATAACACAATAATTACTATTTAATGAATTTTTTAAGAAAGCAAAAAATGTCGAAAATGAATGAAAACCGCGTTGGAAGTTCGGCTGAATAATTTTCACTTTTCTCGTAACTTTTGGACGACAGTGTATGTAGGAAAATTGTGAGGAAATGCCAACCTCTGGGGAGGTAGATTCGCTGAAAATTTCTTATACACAGATCCACTTAGTATACCGCAGGAAAAATTTTCCATCGAGATGTTGAGCGAGCCATTTCTCAAAGATTCGAGCCGAAATTGGGATTTGCTGGAGCCTCGTTTTTTCATCTGTAAAAGCTTTTACTCGCTCCGGTCTTCGTACATACATGTATGTACTTGGAAATAATATCCTGCTGCGCGTAATGCTTCTCAAATTGTCATTCGCCTTGGTGAAAAGTTTTTTGGCTCCATGCAGTGAAAATTAAGATACCTTTTTGAAAATTACAAAGATACATTTCCCTGTCTCTTCTTAGAGTAATGTAAGATGTTATTCAATACGAAGAGATAATTTTCAGGAATAAGTTACGATATGATTAAAGCAATGTCTTACTATGTATATGGATTATGGAAATGTTTACGTTATACTACTGGCTGAGCAATCAATTTGTAAATTTCACTATCTTTTTGCATCAAAGTCACAAATAATTTCAATGTGGTAATTTTTCATTTTTTAAGGGATTAAAAAGTTTCAGAAAATCTCACAAAATTCTTGAGTATTCCTGAATATATCGAAAACGAGAATCAATTTTTTATTATAAGTCAACAGTTATTAATTTATAGAGTGTAAATACGTACAAGCAGCTGTCAAGGTCCAGAGAAAAATATATCTACTGGCAATTTTTTCTCTGGTCATGAGTGACCCAGTGCTATGTACATGTTCGTATTTATTCTTAAAATACTTTAATAATAGTGATCCTGAATGGAAAATGTTCTCGTATACGAAGATATATGGGCCGCACATTGAGATGAGTTTCAAAAAAAATTATTAACCACTGTTGTTCTCACTTCTCGCGGCTCGCTAATGCAGTAAAACTTCAAAGATTATTGCACGTAAGCAGACTTTGCTCGTTGATGCTTGAAAACATGAGAGACGCGAGGGGAAACTTCCAGCTTACGAGTTTGCCTTCGTTTGCGGTGTTTCAATGAAAATTCTTTTTTTTCTTGCTGCTCTTCGTCTTGGATTTATAGCAATTGTTACAGTAAATAACATTGTATTAATTTTAAACTTTATGCATAAAAGGAGTTTTTATCAGTCAAAAACAACCCGGGGAATGAGCAGAGTTAAACGTCGAGCAGATACGAATTGTGAGATGAACAAATCTCGGAAAATCTTTAACTCATCTCGCCTAGAAATCTTCAACATTTTTTAAATTGCCTAATAAATTAATTCGTATGGTTTCAATAACTTATTACGTTTGATTGAGGGAAGCCTTTCGGTTGAGCGAATTCGGCTGTATTTCATCAAAGGAGAAGTGTTTCACGCAAACGCGCGTTCATCGGAAGTTCATTTCCTTTTTTTCTCTCTCATTTCCCGATTACAGTTTCATCGTATTGGAATTTAACATCCTCCCTTTTGTACGCATATACTTAAAGGGGATGAAGAAATTCTACTTTGTCCCGGATTACAAACGTTTTGTGCTCCCTACGAGAATCCTCTTTGCTAAATTAACTTCTTCCTCTGCTAACCATCTCGAATTTTTTTTTTCTACGTTCTGCTGGCCGTTTTTATTCTCTCGCTTTTCATGACTTTCTCACCAACGAGCTATTATCGAGCGGCCGAGCCGGTTTCTGACGAGAACCTTTCGACGAACCGATCGTTCTTGCGTCTTTCACTTTTTTTCTCACCTCGATCAGTGTATAGACGTTACACTTAAATTTATTACAAGAAGCAAAGAATCGTCCCTGAATCAAGATTCTGGCAACACTCGCAGACAGTAAATTTGTCGGATAATTCTCTCTTTATTATGGACTGTACGCTCCGTTTGTTGATTTTTTAATGTGAAACGCGTAAAAAGAGTGATTTAAAATTTCGACGAGCATTTTTTTTCACTTATCTGTATATATGTGTGTATAGGAAATCTGGCACGGAGACCTTTCAAGTTTCTTCCGACACTGGGCGAAACTCCGGAAGATCGTGCCAAGAAATCAGAATATTCAGAAGCTCTGATTTTTTCTTTCTCTCAATGTATAGGTACATCCAGTCCGGTGCACTCCAAGTCTCGAAATGAACACAGTTTTTTTGTCTATACCGACTAACATGGAATTAGCTCCACTTGCTTAAGCCCCTATAGTCTCCATTTATCGCTAATATCCATATTATTTCTTTAAATTTGGGTTGTTTATAATAATAGCTTGATTATCGGTAGGTCGATTGCTTTGCGCTACAATTCAATTAAATAACATATTAATATTAATGTTAAAACATTTTGAAACATAATGCACTGCTCTTTAAAACGAACGTTGACCATACGCATCAATTTTCGAGGTAAAGAATATTATAATTTAGATGGCGATTGTGTTTTACCGATTAATCTCGTTTCTTTCGCTCCATGTTCTATATGGCATGTGAAATATACGAGGGGAAAAGGTTTTGAAGCTTTGTTTGCCAAGATATTTGGGTTAATAAGAATTTAGCTCTAAGCTGTGAGATAATTTGTATCCGCGGCGGAGATCTCGCGGCTCGTCTCTCCACGCTTTCGTTCGCATCTGATTCATGCACTAACTTCGTTTGCGTAAATAATCAGCGCGTGAATGTAAACGAATGTATAATCATCACGAAATATCTACCCGCGCGCGTTTCGCGATGAAAACTTGCAATTCCACCGAGCAACGAACTTAAACGACGAAAAAACTCATCGCTCCGAATCCAAAGTGCAGAAATTAAAATCGTTTTCGTGATAATACGTATTTCAATAAAATTTGATAAAAATAGGCATACGTACTCAAAATATCATTTTCATTGCGTTTATTTTTCTAAAAAATCTTTCAAACAGTTTGAAAGTGAGAGAGAGAGAGAGACCATCAATGTTAAAGCAATTTGAAATAAAAAATCGTTCTTTGTATATTTGCACGTATATTTCTGCCTCTAGGTATTTAATATTTTACGTTTTTTTGTAAACTCCGGTCAAGGATATTCAATTTTACTAGCAAAACATTGAATTTGCGCAAAGTATATTCTTGACAATTGTAGCACAAAGTTTAAATTTTATTCATATTGTTTTGAAGGTACAAACATTTAAAAAATTTACCGACGTAAACTTTTGATCACTTTTATGCTGAACATTTTCTATTTCAACAGAAATTTCTGTTAAGATACTTCGTGTAATGTGTAACGTGATCAAGGCACAAATTATATTTCGGCAGAACAACGTTTCTGCTCAAAATTTTTTTACTCGATATTTTTATTCAGATTGGATATTGAATTTGAGCTTTTTGTTAAGTAGGCACATTTTGAGCTGAAATGTTGTTCTGCCTTGTATTTCGCAATTCACATAAATTTTACCTATCAATTTCTTGCATAAAAATCGTTTTTTATACCAGTGAATTATTTATTCGGATTTGGAACGTGAAATTTCGAGCGAGCAAGAGAGGTGGTAGAAAAAGTAGGATTATAAGGGATTGAATTTTTAGAATTTTGCGAAAAGAGGATAGAATAGAAAGAAATATAAAATCGGGCTGGAACTTTTGTTGGATAAGCGGGAAACGTAGTCAGCATCTGTAATACTGAGGAAGAGGTAAGTGGGTATCTCGTTCAAAGGATATCCAAGAAAACGATTCAGTTGAGTAAAAATAAGAGGACACGCGCGACAGAATCAAGGAATTCCCGGGAAGGCATCCTTTGGTTACAATCGAGAGATTCGCTTCTTTTCCACTGCTCGCTCGGGATTATCGAAATTGTTACTACACTCTCCTTTCTTAATGGAAAAGGAACTGAGAAAAAGAAAGAGACAGAGAGGGAGAGAGAGAGAGAGAGAAGTGGATGGATCGAGAAGATCGAGAAGGAAACATCGATGATGGAATAAGAATTTAAAGTTTCCGCTCTCATCTGTGTCCACGCGAATTTTTCCCATCCAGGACCGTTAAAAGTCTTACATGAACGAGGGAAATGCTGAAATGAGGAAAATTTATCCCCCGGACTTTACGAGTAATCTTTTTACTGAAGAACTTAAGGACATTTCTTAATGGACAATTATGAGATTATCTGTGTCATTTTTCTTTTATGAAAATAAACTCAAAGTTTCATCTCTCACTATTTCTCATTGATTTATATCCATATGGACGTGGTTATTGGTAAACTTTCGTATTTGCGATTGGAGCCTGTTGAATCGTACGTTTTGACACTTTCAATGCTTTTTTCTTTCATCCTCGAGATGCGGTATGAATTATTCAGATCTATCGTCGGAGCTACTGCGGATGCACTCAGCGTCGCTAAAAACGGGCGTGACTCATCAAACTATTCGTTCCAAGAATGACGAACTATTTTTCCTTTTTATTTCTCCAGATTCGGTTAAAGCGCTCTGACGAGAAAGATAGTCATTAAGAGAATCGAGTATTTTATATTCTTGCAATAAAGTTTTAATTCATTCAAATTTTCGGCGGCCGGCTTGAAAAATTATCTCAAAGATAAAGGTATTCTTTCAGTGATTGTATAAATAACATTTTTTTTTTCAAAAAAGAGTATAAAATGTTAATGAATTTGGCTGTGCTTTTGCCTTTCGAGTTTGCTATCTGGATATTAATAATGTATTAAAATGTCAGTGTAGAACCGCAATGTCTTTATAATCCAAAATTATATATTCTGATGATGTATGCACACAACGTTATTAACATTCCAAGGCGAAAGCTTAGTGCATTAAAATGATCTGAATGAATTATCAAATTTTCGGTCACAGCATTTGGTAAGAAGATAAAGAACGAAAATGAATTCATTTGAAATATGCAAGGAAAGACATATCTCCCCAATTGATATTTTCGCCGATTTCGTATATGTTAAAGTCAAACACACGATTCACCACAGTTCATCATTGTCGCTAAAAATCTTGAATTTGTAATCAACAAATTAAAGTTTAACGTTTCTTCTTTAATCGTTGAATTGAAACTTCTTTTTTGAAAATTGGGTCATGGATTTTCAAAGATCAACACTACTTCCGAATACAGTGTTCGATTTTCATGAGAGGAAAAGGCTCTGTAGGAAATAAGCACCAGAGAGGAGTAAAAAATAGAAGGATTTGACAAAGCTTCCCGCGTATGGTTTTTGGAATGGGATCGGAGATAAGAGAGATGCGATATCAGTCACTGCCGACTATATTTTTCCAATATCGATATCATCCGCTCTTTTTCTACTCTTTCTTACTTTTAATCTCTTAAATGCTATTTCCGTGTATCGCGTCAGTCGCGAATGAATGGACTTTGAATGTACCTCGCACACATCGATGGGCGCTCCCGAGCAAAAGGGCACGATTTAGCTTATTTCGCGTGAAATATCGTCCCGGGTGCAACTCTTCGTCCGTTACCGATCCACGTATACAGTTCATTCTTCCATTCTACCAGATATTCCCAGATACTCCGATACAAATATACGAACGAGCACTAAATTTTGTCGATGCTATGACGAGGTTATGAAGGCTTTCCCATTCGACGCTGACTTCTGAGCGATATTGAAAAAGTTTTTATTTCGAATGTTATACCTGTGATGAAACAAAAAAGAATGCAATCTTTCTTTATCATTTCTATTATTATGAGAGATACCAAGTTTGTCTTGCACTTTTATTGAATGATGTAAATGAATTGTCATATATTTTTTTAAATCGCAAGTAAATAATGTCATTTATTATCAAAACATTTTTGAAATTGTTAGCTTGAAATTTTTTTATGTATTTTCAATAAAAATTAGACTCCCGTATGAGTAAAAATAATGTCGAAAATAATTCTAATACCGTATGAAATTCTTTAAAACGGAATATATTTTATTCATTGATAAAAAATAAATATTTTTTGCAGATCACATCAGTTTTCATTTCCCTAAGTAGATTGAATCTCAAAAAAGATTGCATCATTTTTCGATTAAAAGATGGATGAAACACATTATTTATTCTTTGAGAAGTTTTTTTTCTTCGCATCCGAGAGGTCCTTTTGTTGGTCGATGCTCTTATCATCTCTCATATAACTTTGTAATATTCTACTATACGAGGAACGTCGTGGTATGCGCTCGAATCGGAACGAGAAAAAATGTACGTGACTCGAAACTCCTCTGTGTTTTTGAGAGAACGGGGATTCTCTGAGGTTGTGTGTATATGCGAAATAAATGACAGATATATGCAAGACGTAATAAAAAATTTAAGCATTTGCTCTCTTTGTAATTCATAAACGTTTATAACCACAGGGAAACAGAGTCTATAGAATTGTATGTAATTCATACACAAATTCTACCAGAGTATTCACGGTTACGAATGTACCTTTACTCTGCGCAAACGATTTCCTATGTAAATTATGTACGCACGTGTAATTGATGTTCGAACAGATTTACCTATCAACTTATGGCGAGTAGCATAGAAATTCAAAGGTTGAGAGCAATAGAAGGGAGAGATATCGTATATTGATCACCGCCGTGACTCTTTGTCCAAAGCGTTTTCTTTTCATTTGGGTTCAATTTAATTTTAATGTATAAATTTTAAGAGTTATTTTTGATTTTCTAATAAATCTAAATATTTAATTTTTATCTATTTTTATAAATATTGACAATTATTATTTCTTTTTTCACACTAGGTATTATATGTACAAATATATACCCGCAAAAATAAGAACATCAAGATGGTGTAAAAAATGGAGGCAAGTGCATTTTTTCATATTATTGTAGTAAATAGTAAAGCGATTGGCGTAACATAATAAATCCGCTAAATAATAATCAAAATTATTGAAAGGAAATATACCAAAGAATTTATAAATATGCAACAATGCAATCAGAGTATGATAATATTGAAGAATAAAATTTCGAAAAAAAACTTGACCATTATATGTTTAATAACAAGCTAGCCATCCTCCTTAAACTCCGATTTCGATTATTGTTCTCGGTTTTTTTACTTTAGACGCGATCATTTAATGTCTTTGTGTATAGATAGTCGCGGTAGTTCGGCGGCTTATGATATTGTGAAAATTTAGTTGCTCCATAATAACCAATGGTTCGATTTAATAAAAAATAGGGACAAGTAGACAGTAGAATGAAAATACAAAAATCGATTTTTTTGTTTTATTGGTAACGACGTTGCTTCATTCGTGTTTTCGGTGAATGTATATAGGCGTATACGTATACATACATATTCATACCTGTTACGAGGAGGACAGGGTGCTCAGTATGGTTCCAGGGATCAAGCATCATCGACGCGTGTATACCCGGGAGTTATGGATTTTGAGCACGTACCGCGTGTCTTTGACGAGCTATTCTCGAGCGCGGCCTGCGGCGGGTCTGCGAATCGAGGGGTCACGATGGCTTCGATCCTCATTCCGCGAATGAAGAGCGGGATACGACCGAGCCACGCGAGACAAAAAATGAACAAAAAAGATAAAGGAAAAAAAATTGTAGAAAAGCCGAGCAGACTCTTCCTTCCGCAACGATGAACCTCTTCGAACGACACGTGCGAGCTTTCCGGACACGCCGGACTTTACATTCCACGTATCGCCATCTCGAACTTTTACGTTGCACATCTCCCGTCCTCGTCGCGATAACGTCAAAACTATTTCTGTAGCGACGCAAAAAAGTTTCCGTAACCAGCGGACCAGGGTCTCGGTAAAAGAATTCCAGTTTTTTATACTTTATTCCAGTCAATGAATAGGGCTTCCTCTTTATCAATTTATCACCGAGATCGTGGCAGCATCACTGATATGGAGAAAAAAACATTTTTTCTATCATTTTTTTCCAATAATTTTTTTTTATTTTTTTTTTCCTAATATAAAAAACGAATAAATTTTTTGCTCGGCGACGTAAGTTTCTTGACTATAATAAAGAGTTTTTCTAAAGATTTTTCCTGGAGAGGATTCATAAGCATCGGTTTTCCAGAAGACATCCAAAGTTTTATGATTTTTGAAAATATAAAGTGAGGAAAGTCCTGTTATTCAATAATTTTTCGAAAGTTTTTCATAGTATGCATATATATATTGGACCGTAGCTTGATCGTGAAATAAAAGGTCACTCGATTGTTCCACGATATCAAAAACTATAGTTCTCGGAGCTGGTGTCCGCGAGTGCACGATGCTCGTAAATCTTTTTTTGAACGCGAGAGCTGAGGGATGAATCCGGGTCTAGGGACCGGGATCGAAGAGGTTCACAGTTCGCTTGGATTTACTCTCGACCAACCTTTGCATGATTAACATAGGATGACGGGCGACATAATTCATAATTAGGATGATTTACAACCTCGCGGCAGCCATGCATAATTCTGTGAATTCTGCAAGACGAGAAAAGCGTGAAAAATTCATTTTTTCACATCTGTGGCGTCAATTTGGTTGAAGAAGCATCATAAAATTTTTTTTCAACGGAAGCGGTGATTTTCATTCTTTACTGAATTAACTGCGCTTTTAATGAAATTACTACGCGTTTTTCACAAGTATATTCAGTTCATGTTTCCCGTAGCTCATTTTTGACGTCTTTATTTAACATTTATACATTTTTCAAGCAAGTACGGCTGCGAGAGAATTGTCATCTTAATTTTTTATCACAGCGAATTATTGAGAAGAATAATATTTGTGAACTTCAGAGAAAAAATCATGTTACTTAATTATAAACCATTTTTTCTACTTTTAACACTCAGTTTACTAGAGTTCAATCAATTTTTGGCTGATCGTATTAATGCCAATTCAAATATACAATCTAAATAGCTGTTAAATCTAAACTTAAGAAAAGCTGCTAAAGTGCATAATTATCAATGTACATATGAGATTGGATTAAACCGAAACTCTCGTGTCTTATGATTGAAACTTTTATTAGTTGAAGTTCAAGACTGAAATACGTTAAGTATGTGAACTGCATGGAAAAATCGTGAACGAATAAAAATCTACAGTGAGTGAATTAGGAATGTGAATGTGTCCTTTATTTATAAAAATTCTATTCGGCGCTTGCATTCAATAATTTGAGAATAGTGTCTTGTACTTATCGTTAACACACACATTTAATCAGCCTGAGGCAGAAAGGACGTATAACTCTATGAGAATAGGTGATTGCGAGTGTCCGAAAATTTATGAATATTTACTCTTATTTAGAACGATCATTCAGCGTCTTTCATTCTTTGATCATTTCATTTTGAAAGATCAAGACACTTCGTCAAGACTGTTTCAGCTGGCGAACTCTCTTGGTAGGTTGAAACGAGTTGAGGGAGGAGGAGAGACGGAGTCGGGTCATGCTCTGCGACAATAAGTGATCGCGAGCCTCCGAAAATTGCCCCCGGAAGCTTTGTGTGCCAGGCAGTGCCGGTGTACAAATTCGTTTCGTCGTATAACTGTACATAATGTACGGGCTTGCCGGGGCTTGTGCAAAATGTCTGTTCGGCTCGCGAACGTGTTGTAGAAGACCTCTTAATTATGCGAGAATGAAACGGCAGGGGGCGTAACGTATAACGTCGTGCCTGCACGGGACACGAAATATAGTAGTGTATATATACGAGGCTTGCGGCTCATAGCGCCGGAGAGAAAGAAACAGAGAGAAGTTCGTTAAGCGCCTGACTCACCCCTGCATGGATCCAGCTTCGTCTCCCCTTTCCTCGCCACCATTCGCGGTAAGAAGAAACGGTTAAGAGTCACAGCGTGTACCACGAGTTGCGGTTTTCGAGGTTTTCCGCTCGTATTAAATCGTTGAGGGCTTATACAAAAAGAGACTCCGAATGAAAAGTTGTCTGTCGCGAAAAGTTCTTAAGATTTTTTTTTCCACTCGCGGATCTCTGACTCGCCGTTTAATTTGGAGAGCTAAATTGAAAGCAGGGACAGACCTTTTGAAATGATGTTAGATGAAAGAACACATTTATCTTTTTTTTTACGTACCAGTTTTTATTTCTGGACTAAGAACCAAATGTAAGTTCGTGATTATGTAGGTCGTAACTTATTGAATTTTAATATCATATTTTAGAGGGAGTTGATAGATGTTTACTTTTTGATTTTCTGATTACTAGCAAAGATTATATAGGCTGGATTCAGTTTTATCATTGGAAGACGTCACGAACCTGAGTAAACTTTCAAGAGACAGGAAGAGAAAGAGTGACAGAGATAGCACTTATGGTTTATTTTTGTAACAACGGAAAAGAGAAAAAGAGCGCGAGAAACGACAGAAGTAGGAGACGGGTCGTGGCCGTATGACAGTCAGGAACGCTTTTGCTCTAGTATATACCTGTCATTACATCGCTGAATTTACATTTATCAAACGTTTATCGAAAGCGGACAGGAGGAGACGAAAAAAAATGATTGATATGTGATTCAACCGGATCGACTAATTCGTCCGAGTCACGCTATGTATCATCATTTGTCCCGCGTCGTCTGACCGCCTGCACATTTTTTTCCCCCTGTTTCTATATCTGTAGCTCGTAAAGCTTCGTGTACATAATCGCGGATTCGTCAGCCGGCTTTCGCAAATCTCTCACCCGAAAAGTATTTTTTTTTCTATTGCTTCGTGGAGGATTTTTTTTCCTGACTAATAGAGACGACAAAAAAAATTTTATCGTTTCCGAAACTCTATGAAAGGGCACGAAAAAATAATGTACATCGATTATTATTTGTGATTATGGGCTTTGAAAAATTCTTAGTGGAGGTCGATAAATTCCTATGAAAAGGTCCCTGTTATTAGATCTAAACATATATATCAAACGAAAAAGCAGCTTTTATAAATAATACAAAATGTATTTCTCAGTGAAAAATGGTTATGAATAATTTAAATAACGTTATGCATATGTATGTAGGTATGGGAACAGTGTGAGCACACCATACTTGTGTTTTCCTGTTTTTTTAATTCACGACTCCACATTGTTGCCAATTATCAAATGTAATTTCACACGATATACTAAATAATTACATAACAAACGAGGTGCCCAGTAACTTCAATTAATTCGTTGTCAATGATTTACCAAATTCAGTAAATTTGTCAACATAACTCTTAAGACCAGCGATATTCATACTTTTTGTAAAAGTAAACATACCACTCACTGTTTGTGAGACACAACTGAAATCAGATACAGTTCCTTTTTTTCGACGACGAAAGTTTTGTCTCTAGATACACATGTTTAATTGTTTTCTATACTACTGACTGAATAAAGAATAAAATCAATTGTTTATTTTTCATCGTGAGTTTTCGCATAGCTTTAGTCGTGAATATACTAGTTCATTATTTATCTTCCGGACGACTTAGTACTCGAAATTTATCCACGAGACTGCGTTATAACTCTCGTGACGTGCTGAAGAATCTAAATAAGCTTTTCTCTCTTTTGACTGGTCGGATGCAAGCGTGGACGTGCATTTTTCTATATAAATGTATAAAATGTGGGGTGCATGTACGTATCTGCGGTAAGGGAGGAATAATAGGGGTAGTTGGGAGTTTAAGCTCGTGGTTTAAAGCTCGGGGTGGTCGTTGAGTCGAGTCGAGCTGTACGCGGAGACGCGACGTACTGCGGCAAATTCGTGTCGTTAGCGAGGAAAATCGCTGAGCGTGCTCTCCACTGCTCGTTCTTCGCAACCGGTTGCATGGGGTTCACGTCCATTACGCGTTCGCGGCAATTTCCGGAGAAAGAGTCGGAACAGGAGATAGATAGAAACAGCGAGAGAGAGAGAGCACAAGACGGAAAAAGAATTTTAGTGAAACGAAAAGAGACGGACTTGGAGCAAGGCAGAGAATACGGGGGCGGAAAACGGGTCGGTTCTACCCTGTACAGGCCTCGCGAATCTCTAGCCCCCTTCTGTCGTCCTATGTACGTCCTGCTCCGATTCCTGCCCCATCGGTGCGCTCGTATAACGTTCCCGTCGAATGGACCGGGGGCATGAATACTTCTGCGCTTCCGCTCGTAAAACATGCCGATCGTTATCGGCACTAGACCCACTCCGAGCCACTCAACTCGCAGTTACCCTTTCCCCCGAGTTTTTCCATACGTAAACATACATTATTGCATATATACAAATATTATCTACCCGCACGTTCGAAATTGTCCTTCTACGAAGAATTTATCAATCGCAGTTTAAATTTCCGAAAAATCAATACCTAATAATATATCCATACATGTGCATGCATGTAACAATACAATTATCTGCTTTTTCCATTATGGCATAATGATTANACAATACAATTATCTGCTTTTTCCATTATGGCATAATGATTATTGGTTTTCACACTTGATTTGGATAAAAATAAAATACATTCAAAAAATATTGATTCTAATGATACAAATAAAATAATTTTCTCAAATATACATATCTACCAAAAACAGCATATATGCTGTAAAAAAAGGAGGCAAGTACATTTACGGTATTATACTCCAAGCTGTTGTAGAAAATATGTTGTAAAACTTGAATCGATTTTACTAATATAATTCGTAATCTAAAATTTAGGGAAAGAGTCGAAAAATTGAAAAGTAATGTCACACAAAGAAAAGTTTAACCCATTAGGGGCCGGAGAGGACAAATTTGGACACAATGTTCATGCGCTTTTTTGCACATCATTGGTCTCAGAAAAAATTCTTGAAATACCGCGTCCAACGTAAAATTTTGTCCCCTTTCAAAATCTGCCCTCAGAATTTATCTAGCGTTGACGGTTCAAAAGTTATTAACAATTTTTCGCAAAAAACGTATTTTTTTCGGTACAAAAATTTGTTTTATTGAAAAATTTTTTATGAAACCTGTTAGATACACACCATTACAAAATCAGGAAAGTGTCCTCGATTCATGGGCTAAAAGATAACCGGGTCGTGGACTCAAAAATCTAACATGGCGGCTCTGAAAATGGCGTCTGAACGAAACATTTTTTTAAAATTTCAAGAACACTGTAGTTTGAAAGCTATCAACTTTTTCGAAAAAGTTCCAAGAACAGAAAGTGTTTTGAATTGAGCAAAGAATACACTGGAATTTTTTCAGATTTTTTGGTGACATTTTGAAAATTTTGTTGCTAAAATTTTTAAAACATTTTTTAAAATTCCCAAAAATTTCTGAAAAAAACCAGTGTATTCCTTGATGGGTTCTAAGCATTTTTAGTCTCTTCCATTTTTAGTTTACTCGAAAAATCTGTTGGTGAACATTTTGGAAAACTTTCATGAAATTCAGATTATTTTCATTTTTGCACCGGAACACCAGTGATTATGAAAGTGAGCAATATTTTTTGATAACTTTGTTCAATGAAAGGTTAAAACTTACATTTGTATCAAAACATCTGGTATTTCTAACAAAATGCTATCAGTTATAATGAAAAAGAAATAAATGGAAGCTTCAGTCCGCGATAAGGTTCGTATATACATTAGGCTAGTGTATATATGTTTCGTTGAAGACGAAAAAAGTTTTGAAAACGGGTTTGCTTTCCCTATATTCATTGAGAAAAGCATATAATATCGGAGAATGAGGATACGGAGCTTTTCAAGGGAGAAAGCGAAGAGTTAGGGGTGAGAATTTTTATCTCTGGGATTTACGATTCTCGCGCTGGCCAACGCGTAAATCGTGCCGGAAGTGACGGTGGGCGAATGCATTGATTCAGTGTTTCTCGTGCGGTGGTGCACTTTCTCTCTTTTCTCTCTCTCTCTCTCCCTTTCCATATACATATCTTTTTCTCGTTGTTCTCCCTTTTTCTCGATGCATATATTTTTCTACAGATGGACAGATTATGTGAATACATAAGTGCATATACTTTTGTATACGTATAACGCAGGTAGGGCGGGTTTATGGTCTCCTTCGTGACTGAGTGTTGGTGCCAAAGTTGCAGCCACCTTTGCGCAACGAAGAATTTGCCCCGCTTGCGAGCGAGCATGCAGTGGGCTAGGGGAGAATGAGGAACGAAGGGAAAGCGAGAGGGATGCTGGAGAGACAAGTATACGAGGATTACCGTCGAGGCGAGCAAACTTTAACGCGCACACTGGCTCGCGTAACCGGCGGAGTGCGAGATAGAAATGGGCTCGGCGTTGCGAGGCAGATACGTAGGTATGCAATTTCTTCGGTGAAATGGAAGAGATCGATGGCACTCTGGCAACGAACCAACGTCACTGATACGATATACATACTCGCTTCCGACTATATATATACGTGTAAACGTGTTTGCGTACGTATTTATCGAGTACAGTGTCGGAAAAGCTTTGGCGCCTCGTGGCTTTGCGCAATCGTCCAACACACTGCATTTCGAAAAAAATTAAGCACTTACTTTTGTTTTTGATTTTTTTTTGCTTTCGACGTATTTATCCTTTCGTTGTGATCTTTTTTCTATAGAAAAAAAATTATTTTTCAATATTTTCATTTCATATTGATATTGGTTGAACTCCACTTATGACTCCCGGGAATTTAGGCAAAGCGTTACAAAAGTATATTTTTATTAAGTATACCGTATACACAGGAAAAATTTTGTTTAATTTATTTGTAAATTTTTTCGTTGATAATATTTCGTCGTCTGCATACATGAAAAAGTATTCCTTCGAAATGGTGAATACTAGATTTGCACAAATACTAGATATTCGCTTGAACAAAAATAACGTGGGAATTGGGAAAAGTGGCAATCTGTCTCGATGTCACTCTTCTGTTACAAATATTAAGTCTTATCCATATGTCTGTATTTGAGACGAAAAATATATTCTTGGAGAAGACGACAGGATAAATGTCTGGTGTAAAGAACTATTGATATTAATTAAATATTGAATACATAACTCTTGCTTAAAAACATTCCTTCGAAGTTAATGGCCTGTTTGTGGAAAACTTTCTTGAAGCTTCGTAAGTAAAATAAAAAACTCCCTTGCATGCAAAATTTGCACAGTGAATTTCAAATGTACATACATAGGGGAGACCGGGGCAAGACGGCCCACTTAAGACTTATTATTATTCTTGGTGGCTTTTAACCATCAAATTCATTTACTCTCATCCAATTTTGATA
>JAPYYX010001520.1:0-26892 GCA_030522605.1 Cremastinae sp. B BG-2022a | reverse complement strand
ACGAAGCTATGAGAGCAATCACCAGCGACCAGCCCATCAACAACATGTTGAATAGTGAGAAAAATTCTGAATATTTTCGTACGAAATTTTATGCTCAAAATGATCAAATTCTCGAATTGACATTTGTTGCAGCTCAAGCTCTGTCCAACATCACGGTGCTGACGGGAAATACCATTAACAATGGTGGGACAAAATTATTTTATTTTATAGATGAATGGAAAACATACTTAAAGGACATGGAAAAACGGATATGCGAGTACATAAAAGAATCAGAGCAAAGATTAATGCAAAAAATGCACTCTGAAAAACGCTCAATTCTGTACGATTTAGAAAAAAAATCGAATCCGTGAAAAACACAATTGCTTTGGCTATTTCGACGCAGCAAGGGGACAATGATAAAACCGATGATGAGGCACAGGAGGAATTAAACACCACTCTCCCGATAAAAACTTTAGAAGAGCACTTATGCACATAAAAAATTAAAGACTGAATTGAATGAGAGAATCGTAATGACGACCTATTTCAGTTGACATCAAATTATAGGATAATGCTTTAGTTTAAATAATGAAAAATTGACCATCCATGACACATGCGCTGGTGTGACACAAGGTTAATATCTCGATAAATTCGATGTCACGATGACTTCTAAATTCTATGGTTAATTCACAAACGGTGTAATGCGTCATCATTGATCATGATGGGTAAGAATGGAAGTAAGAAATTAGCAAAATTAGAGTCATGTGGTCCAAGTGTGCGCGGCGGGTAAGAGTACGCAAACTAAATATCTCGAAAACAGTTGAAACTAAAAAAATCATTCTAGGTCCCTTTAATACTTTAACATACTTTAGTTTTAACGCGCCTTTATCGCCGAGTAAGACCCCGTCATTTTGTCAGGATAATTAAATAAAGTTTTTCGACAAAAAAAAAATTTTTGTCATCTTTGAATTGAAAACTTTTATATAAAAGTTCTGATATCGGATTGTTCTAGTGCATAAACATATTCAATACTATGTCCAGTTTGATGCCTACTAACTTACATTATGGGAGTAATGACGTAATTTTGATTTATGTTGATAAAGTTATTTTTCTTGTTTGACACTTTGCAGATGAATAAAGACTCGAACTAAATTTTTTTTTTCAAATTTCGTTTTCCTTGCAATTTTCGATTTTATAACGAACGAAATAAAAAGTGCGCACATGCACTTGGACCACATGACTCTAACTGGATTTTAGGATCTGTTTAGAAATTTCTTAAAGACGAATTATACTTGATATTTGGGCTTGTAAATTTTTGTATAAAACTCTATGGACTGAGGTAACTATTCGATGTGAGTGTGGAGAGACGAAAAGTGCGCGATAAAGACGCGGGAATCCGCAACACTTTGGAATTCGGCAGACGGCTCTCTTTCTCACTAGCTCGGAGTACAGGCTACCGCAGGAGCTGTTTCGGGGCGGGGCAGACGTCAGGCAAATGAAAAGCATCCCTAATTTGAAACTGAGAGGCGAAAGGCAAACAAGTGGCAAACCTGGAGTCCTTTTTTCTCTCACTCTTATGCTTTTTCTCTTTTCGCGTATCCTGACAGGAGAGGAGAGGATCGTTTTTGTATCCTCGTCGCATTCTCCCTGCCTCGACGCAACAAGCCTCACCGAAGACTTCTTTCTTCACTTCTGCAAAAAATTCCTCTCTTGAAGATCGGGACGATCCTCCAACCAATTATGAACCGTTTATATATCCAGTAGTCGGGCACTGCGGGAGGGATACGTTTCCGTTCGGCGAACTTCCTTCCTCCCCGTGCGCGCCTTCTTAAGAGGGAGAATAAACAGAGAAAAAAACGCGAGTAAATCTCTCGAGGGGCGTCGAATCGTTTCAAAGTGAATATTGGCCGAAGCAATCAATCTCCAGAATTTGTCGAAACTTTATTTCTCGCATAATAAAAATGAAGTAGCCAGAAACAAAACGTAAATTTAAAATTGGCGTCCGTATTGAGTGAACGACTATAATCCAAAAAGTGGGAACAGAATGATATTTCGAACGATATACCAATAAAAAAATTAAATAGTACAAATTCTCAGGAGTGAGGGTACTTAAGAGGGAATCTCCTCGAGAAAGAAATCCGTATACGCGGTAGCGAAAAAATCACGCTTGATTGATCGCTCGGTCAATCGAACGTACGGGGGATCGCACGCGTCGTTCGAGCTTGGTATGTGCATGAACGCATGAATAGGGCATGAAAGGAAGGAGCGAGATAGACATACATATACAGAGAGAGAGATAGATAGACGTAGAAAGAGAGCGAGCGATTGAGCAAGAAGGAGAGAAAAACGAGAAGGAAGTCGAAAAAAGTTGCCGTCTGAACGAGTTCTGGCATGCGGAAGCACACGAGAGAGAGTAAAGTGCGCGATAGAGGAGCAGAAAAATTGACGTGGGGCCGAAGGAAAAATCGCGGCAGCGATGCTGCTACTTCGTTGTACCGAAGGGCTGTTGGAGAAAAAAAGAGACGGAAAAAAGGGAAAAAAAGAGAAAGAGAGAGAGAGAAAGAGAAAGCAAAAGAGAGACGCTCGACTCCGTGAAAGCTCCTTCGGAACGATCAAGAGGGCCAATTACCTGAGAAGCGCGCGGTGGCCCACAGTGCCTCGCGCATTATACGCTCATATCTGCATACGAGAGCGTATACGTATGTATGTATATAATACACTCATGTATTTATATACGTACGGAGTTGAGAGAAAATTCAGAAGGGCACATCTCGCGTCATTTAGCCCTCGGGAATCTGGAAGAGGCGCCTTTTAATTTCGAGCGTTCGATAGAAGGAAAAACGAGGGCCGCGAACGCACTCGAGGGCCGTGTACAACGCCCTCTTTTTCCCGGTATCCGCGACGCACGAGAGCTCTATCAAAAGAGAGGAGGAAAAAGGGGACGATATATAGAGAGAGGGAATATTATTGAGGGTTGTTTGGCGGATTGGGGCGAGAGGGAGGAAAGAAAGCGGAAAGTGAGGACTCGGAGGAGGTTGTTGAGTGTGTGTGTGTATACGTATCGAAAGGGCGCGTGCACTTTTCCCTCCCTTATTTCGCTCTATCTCTTTCTCCCCCGTAGATTCTTATTGCTCTCAACGTACTTACAGCAATGAGAGAGAGAGAGAGGAAGAGAGAGAGAGAGAGTGATGAGGGCTAGATACATGAAAAAGAGAGAAAAAAGAGTTGAAAAAGGAAAAAAATTTCCATGTATGTTCGGATTACGTACGAACGAATGTACACACGTCATAATGGTCGCCGCAAGTACTTCTTCATATGGAAGCAAGGAACGTGGATCCCTCGTATATATTGCACGGATAAAACGTGCGCGGTTGTATATGTACGCATGCATGTATGTACAATGTACATACATGTACGTTCCCATACGTGTTTCGCTCGAGGACTCCCATAGCGCGCCCCCGCGCTCAAGGGTGGTTCGTTGAACCGTTTAAGGCACGCATATATTTATGTTTTTACACTGAAAAGGAATATCGCTAAATAAATATTGCATCGCGGAAAAACATGTTCACCATAGCTCGATTAAGTCGAATATAAAAAATAAATTGGCTAAATTTCCGACAAATTTACGAACAAATTTTAATGACTTTGTTTATCAGGAATTACGATCAAAATTCATAAAAGTACGGAGAATTTATTTTTTGTATTTTTTTTTAACGCGCACGTTTTGCGTTACATCGCGAGAGATTAAATCGGGTAAAGTCATCTCGTATGAGGGGTTAAAAATAAAATATTAATTCGTCCCGTTGTATCCACGGCTCGAGAGACTCGTACCGAGTCTCGCAGACTTTTCCCTTACCCCTTTCAGCCCCGTGTGTACGAAAGCTTCCTTTCAAAGAATTTTTCAAGAGGCTTCGTAACGATTGTTGTTAAGGCTCGCTAGCCTCCACCTCGCCTTGACAAACAAGTTATTTCGCCAGGTAATTATATTTACCTTTTCGGTTTTATTATTTAAGATGTAGGCGCAAAGAGATTGAGGCTCGTGAAATTTTTCGTGTGTGTAGATCACATTAATGCCGTCGAATTGCAACCCTTTTTGCGATTTTTTTTCAAAAACAAAAATTACGTTCGAATTTATTCGTTGTAACAATGAAAACGAAGCCGACTCTCGCGATCGTCGCAATTACCATCCAATCTTTTCAGTAGCCTTTATCAAGCTGTTCCAAGAAGAGAGAAGCAAAAATCGCGAGTGTGTAAAAAATGCTCTCAATGTGTATACAGCAAAAGAGATAAAAAAATATTAGGTGAAAAAGAAAAGAGAAGTTATCTGCAGCGGCGATAACGGAGCAAAGACGAGAGGATGGTTACGCCGGACTCGTTTATTGTGTGTATACGCGTTGTTTTCAATTGCTGGTGGGATGAGAGCAAACGGAGCGTTCGCTTTTTCGGAAGAGTTGCGAAATGAACGGCACGCTACGACTTCTCTTATTTTTCTCTCTCACTCTCATTTTATCTATCTCGCTTCTATCTAATTCTCTCTCTCTCTCTTACTCGTCCTTTCTCGTTATATCCTCTCATTCTCTCTCCGGTGTATGATCCATTCTTTCTCATCCCCCGAAACTTCTTCCGGCACCTCTATGGAATGTGTAGCGTGGCCGCAACAACAATGGTGAAACGACGCCGACACGCCATACGCGGTAATACAATATGGTGGATAGTTACCGAGGCGGATCGTTTTCTCGCTCGGTGATTTCCCGTATCTCCCTCAAAATATAATGCACACACCACTTCGGCATTCATTCATGTACGCTCATACGCGGCGTTTTTTCCTCGTACCTTCACGGAATAGTCGTCAAATAAAATTCTAAATTCACACACACGCATACTCCGTCTCTCTCATTCTCTCTCTGATTCTCTCACCCTAACACTAGACAGTAGCCATTTCCCTCCTCGTTTGTATATCTCTTTTACATATCTCGTCTCCCTCTGCCTTTCTTTTCGCGTGAAAATTTCATTGTTACGCGCTTTCCGCGAGAACGCGGCTTCGAGCGCAATTTTATATACGGGCTCGCGATTTTTTTCAGATTTCAAGCTCGTCCTTTCCTTTGAAATCTTTTCTTTTTTCGGAGCCAGTTTTTTTTTGACAAATTCGAGTACCGCTTTGAGGCTCATTTTTCGGGGACATTGTGGCATGGATAGCTTGATAAATTTTCTGTAAACGTAGAAATAAGTGAATTTTTTAAAAATATATATTCACCTTTTTTCCATTATATATTCTATCACATGTTCGTGTATACTTTTATATTATATTATATTATTTCATGTTTGTTTCTTGGAGCTTCTAACGGTTCTGAATTTTATATTGTGATTATTATTGACTTGCAAAAAGTGTATGATTTTTGGAAACGAAACGTTTTCAAGGAAAATTTTTTACGCGACGGAATATTGAATGGATTACCAAGAACGAACACACTTTGTGGCTCGTTTTTCTGATGCGTTATACCGATATATAAATTTTTCGACCGTGTAAAGAATCTGTACATCTACATAGAGGAAATAAATAAATTTTTATCCGCGAATCATTTTGGTATGTTTTGATTTTTTCAAACTCTAAGAATACGAAAGCTGATATTATTATTGTCTTGCAATCGATATGCATCAGTTTCTGCAACAAAAATGACGTCAATACGAAAATTTTTGTCAAATTCCAATGGATTTGAAAGAACGAGATTACAAGAGGGAATAAAAAGTGAGAGAGATGAGAGAGAGGAGCGCTCGGATAGGCGAGAGGGCAACAATCAGTGCAGAGCCGGCATTACACTCCATTCATGCCCTTTCCACTCGTCTCGTATCCCAGGCTCTGACCCCTGAACCTTCCTCTTCCTCGCGCTCCATCAAATCTCACCCTCTCCCGTCCAACCGACAAAACCCATACCTCGAATCGTATTCAGCTGACAATTCTTCATTTGCGTGCAGCAAACTCTACCGTCCACTAGACCGTCCGTAGAAAAGGTTACGAACCGCTATTAAATTTTTCTTTGCAATCTCCCGAATGCGCTCCCGTTTCAATTGACATTAATTCAGAACAAAATAAAGTCGATAACATAAATTTATACATGTCGTGAGTAATTTTAAGTAATTTTTCTCTACTTCTCCCGAACTAATTTTAAAAAATGTTTTTTTTCCCAGAATGTACCTTGCAGAGCCATCGCTATCGGCAGGGTCAAACGTTGACTATGGCATAGTTAGGCTATCCTCGTTTTTCGACACATTGGCACAGTCACTCGAATGAAACATCGACATAAACTTTCTCCTCTCGTCGAGACGGTGTGTGCGTTCAGATGAAAAGAGACGGTTCCGTCATTTGGACGTATTGTCGACGTGGACTATCATCGAGACTAGTGAGACCATCAGGAATACGGAATTCGATGCTTCGCGCACGGTGTATAAAACCGAGCAAAAGCCCACCATACGATTTATGCAATTTTTCATTGACGCAATCGTTCGTCCCGTATCATTTTATCGAGAGGTCGCGCGCACGTGCTTCCGGCTCGTGATTCTCGGAACTTGAATTATTTTCCGATACGACACGTTCGTTAAAGCTTTTTATTATTACGATATTTGTTTTTCATTCGTTATATGGTATCTTTCATTTTTTGTTATTCTTTACTCACCTATGTGCTGCTCTTCACGTCGGTAGCCAATTTTTCCGCTTGTCTCGACATTTTCTGGAACAAACGGGAGCGAGTAATGAAGCATTCGTCGAAAATGTGTGTGTATATGTGTTTGTTTATTCTCGTCGTTTTTTACAGATTTGGAGAAGCGACTTGGTACTTTTTGTCCTACCATCAAACATTTCGCTCACGCGCTCCATTTTTTTTTTCGCGTCGAAAATTACATATCGATTCTCTTGCTATTCGCGATCTCTTTTCCTTCCATTTTGTTTTTATACCGATCGAAAACTCCCTGGTGAGTGGAAAAAAATCGTGAAGATCCTGACAAGCGATAACACGCGTTACGGCGTTGCTCGTCTTTCCATCGAATCGCGAGGCAGCTTCATCAAAATTGATCCATAATAATAAACAAAAGAGAATGAGAGATTCGGCGTTCAACGTTGAATTTTTGCATAAATTTAAATAGAGAATCTTGTCGTTTACACAGCGAGAAAACGTATAGATATACGAAAAAGCTACGATCTTTTCAAGCCCAAGGCTTGCCAATTTGAATAATCGTTTATAATTCCCGAGTTTTCCCGTGTAAACTAGACACAGGTATGGGGCTAAATATGAGAAATGTAAAAGAGTAACAGAACTCTTAAATCCGATGCATACGCGTTGTCGTAAAATACTTGTACGTTAAGAGACAAATTTCACACTTATATTCAATTAAAATTACTACAGCGATGATTTTGACTCAGAAATGATACTTAAACGTACGCACTTCAAGTTTATTTTATTTTAATTGAATTTTTTATAAAAATATGATCTGAGTCTCATGTAAATAAAATACATTTGGTTCTGATTGGAATAAACTACGTAACATGAAATTTTTTGAATTCAGTAGATAGAAAGAGAGAGAAAGAGAGCGATAAATTTTCGATCGTCCGATCCCACGAGGCTATTCAACGAAAATCAGGAGGTGGTTTAGGGGCAAGAGGCGAGTCTGTGTTCTCGTCGCGGTATGCGAGAGGAGAGGAACGTCGAGAGAGATCTTGGCCAGCGGGGCCCGAATCACCAAGATCTCCAACCGATGATGAGCTCTCTCTGTCTCTCTTTCTTTTTATTTCTCTCTCTTGCTCTCTCTCTCTCTCTTTTTCTTTTTCTCTCTCACAGCGCAGATTAAAAGCAATCTTATTATACTGAATGACGAGGTCACGTGATCAATCACAAAAACACACAACGCAACTATCGAGCTAATACGAATGACTGTTAGGCCCTACGGAGGAAGAATGGCCACCCGTCGCGAACCTGGAATGTGGAACTGTGTCGCAGGGACGGCGAAACCTTTCCCAACGCCCTATTCGATTTTACAAAACAGACTCGATCTTCATTCAAATGCACGATGCATTTTCCACGAGAGATACATTTTGATCGATACAAATTTGTTACTTTTATTTAATTGATAATTTTCATATAATTTTCAAAGACACAGATTTTGGATCTCATATCAGATTAATTCAAAACCAACACACATTGACCCTGCTCAAGACTTTTGTCGTCCAGCAGGTCCGATTACGAGTCACGGATCATCGAGCAGGATATATCTCTCGAGTAAAATATCTTTTTCAACAAGGATAAAAGGCTGTCGTTGTGATTTATCGTGAATAACAAAGAAGATTGAGTCTTGAGAATGCGCTCTTTTCTCTCATACTCGGAACACATTCTCACTTCGCGTCGTTACAGTCAGGAATTATTTATGATCGATCGCGTCGTGTACTGGCTGTTCCGAAAACATTTTCCAAGATTTCGATATCATGTACGAATTTAAAAATTCCGAATGAAAACTCAAAAAACACAGATATAAAAAAAACATCAGATGGTTTTTTTAGTTGTTAGTTGATTTCGAGTATCCGTTTAAAAATCTGCATCCATTATAGAAACAATTTTTTAGAATTTAATTACATCCTTCGATTAGAACTTTCCTGCGCTCTATATATGGGATAATTAGTTACATAATATACCACACAGGACTTTGAAAATCTGCGATCATTATTACAACATGTTTTTTTAATTGAAAAATTTATCGTTCAATCAGAAATTTCCTGTGCACTGTACGAGATAATTAGTTACATAAATTACCAAGCGGGATGGGATTCTGAGGAATGGAAAACTCTTCGTTTTCCGACATTTTATGTTATAACTCAATTGTAAAATAAGTTTCACTTCTAACGTGTCTTAATTCGAGACACGAACATATTCTTTTATTTTTATTTCGTATATACGAGCTCTTTTAACGTCTATACTCGCTTATTTGTTTTACTCCCGAGTGCACGAGAGTTCTGGGCGTGAGTTTTTACGTCCGAGAGTACGGGATACATTTTCTACGCGTTCATGGACGTAATCATTTATATTGCCGAGAACTCGTGGTCATAAATGATAAATATATCCGCGAGGTTGCCGGGCGCGCGTGTACATGCGAAAACGATGTTTCCGTCGTCATTGCCAATCGACGTGACAGACGGTCTACGCGAAATTAACAATGTTATTCAGCGATTAATCCGGACGTGAGGAAGACTCGATCGTAAGCTGGCAAGATTATTTGACGAGAAAGAGAAGGAGAAGGCCAGAGAAAGAGAGATGAGAAATATGAACGTATAACATGGAAGTTCATTATTAATAGATCTTGATGCAAGTCTGACGGGACTCTTCGAGACTCGTATACGTTTTGCTCCGTACGGTGAACGATCCTTGAAGCCGACAGGACAATTTCGCATTGACCGAGAACTCTCATAAATTTTCATACCGCTGATACAGTTGTTTGGTTAAATTCATCGCGAATGACGAATCCATCATTCGCGATAAAATCGGAACTCCCGAAAATATTTTCAATTACTCTTCGTTACTTTTCTCAACTTTTGCCGGTTTATTTATTTATTTATTATTTTCTGTAAGTCGGGTCAATTTATATTTCATGCATGTTTAAAAATGAAAATCCATGGCCAGCAAATTGACAACTTTCGCGTTCTTTTATTAATTAAAAAAAGGCACGCGAGGGAATACTTAAGGGGGTTTGCGCAAAAGATTGATGACGAAACGATGCTTCGCCAGACAGGGTCATTTATATCAACTCTTACCGATATCCTTCTCCCGTACCTGTGCACGCTCTCCGACGAGCATATCCTCCCAACTTTCATTAGTCCAAAGTTTGCATACATGCACATCGCTGGGATATAGAGTGCAAGCGATATATACTAACGTTGGCTGCACGCGCGACGACTTTCGGGAGAAGATGTGTGTTTAAAAAATCAAAAGTAGACAAACATTTTTTGAGGGAATCAAATATTGCTAGAAATAAATAACTTTTAGAAATCATAGGCGATGAGAAAACTATTGCGAGCTGCTAAAAACATATTTTTTGATATGATAGAATATCGCAATGAATTTATCGAAGTAATTGTACAATTTAATTAAGTCAAAAGTATACACAAAAGATCATATCAAACTTGTCTCTTAGTATTAGACTCAAGTGATTAAAAGTAAGATTTTGGTTGAATTTTTTCTCCATTTCTCCAATGACGGGAAAAGTAATCAAATAAAAAAATCAGAAGAATATAAAATGTTAGTAAAATGTGAAGATGGGTGTTCGAAAGACAATAATCTGATGTTGATCAAAATAGGAATCTTTCAAGCGCCATTCAAATGCAAATCTATCAACGCTCTCGCATCAGCGTCTTCTCATCACTGTGACTCGCTCCGGCTTGATTCTCACCGTCGAAGCGCGAGTTTCCGCTTTCTCTCCTACCTAAAAATATATGATGTCGAGATAAAAGTGATTATTTCTGAATAACTCGGGTAAATACATATTTTATAGACGAAGGTAAGCTGTCGAAAAAGGTCGAGGCGAAGACGCGCGATCACAGTTCCCCCGACAAATCTTCGCGTCACCGGGCGGTTGACTCGTCTTGTTGTATATATACGCGCAGATGGTCTGTCTCTGTAAACGTTCAACTAAACGTGCATAATGCTTTCATCGGCTTTTTGTGTTACAACGGACGTTTCATCATTTTCCTCGAGTGAGTGCCGCCTCGAGAGATAAACGAGGCTCCGCGCGCGCGTTTCCTCGAGAAAGAGCGCGACGATAAAGAAAGCGAAAAGGCGAGAGACGGAGATAAATTTTAGTTATTCATTCATGACATTCACTTTGTGATATTGCTCGAACGTGTATTTACTGACGCACGATCTACATATGTATATGAGGACGGAATACGAGATACGATTAGAAGCTGAAAGAGAACCTCAAAAATGCAAGTCTCGTATATGTATAAGTCTTGGCTAGATCTTGCTCGTTTGTTTCGACTCGAGGGCGAGCATGGGCCCGCAACTCGGAGTTTCCGAGAAAACTGATGAAAATCTTTCTCTCTCTTGTTTATTCTTCTCTTTTTCTGACGCAAACCAGTTACTCGCGTTTACGGACTTCCTCTCTCTCTTCTCTTCTCATTTTTTTTCTCATTGCCTCTCCACGTGTCTGTCTTGGGATTCCTGGTGAGGGATATGCCAGTGACTACAAGAGTACTTAGATCGTATCTGACCGAGTACCAGGCACAAACCAGAGGATTTCTTAGGACATGCTCGAAAATTCGGAATTTTTAAATAATTGTCAAATTTACGCGCAGTAAACAGCCGTCGCGACATAAAAAAATTGTAACCGAAATTTTTTTCATGTTTAAATACTTCGTTGTAGATGACCTGAAAAATTTTGGATGCGTTTGAAATATTTTTTGGAAATAATCAAACTCTCCCAATAATTTTTATTTTAAGAGTGTACGCATCGTGAAAAATTCGAAATAGACTTGAAGAAATTTTGAATAACGCTTTCCGAAAATATTTTTCAAACAATCATATTTCTTGAAAACAATAGCCCCGAAAATAAAGGAGAAAAAAAGAAAAGTTTAGAGAAGAAGAAAACAGAGTCGCGTTTATCAATGCATGCTAAGAGGCGCACACAAATGCTTCATTCCAGTATCCATGCACAAAGGTGCATACACTCGAAAGAGCAAAAATTGAAAAAAAGAAAAGAAGAGCGATGAGGGGGGAGGAGTAGGAATACGGGAGTTTGAGATTCTCAAGCTTAGATATTACGAACGAGTGCTCGGGTATAATTTTTATGGTGACCCTCGAGGACCACGTTGTCCCCTTATGCCTTGCAAAGAAAGAAAAGATCGAGAGGTGGGGCAGGTCAGTGGAGAAAGAGGAGAGAGGCGAAGGAGAGAAAAAAGAGGAAGATGGGGAGTTTTCTTGCAGGTATTTACGATGGCACTCGACCGGTGACAAGGGTTTCGGGGACCAATGAATTTTAATTCCCTTCTCATCCTCCCTGTACTCAAGTTCGAGACATCGAGAGAGAGAGAGAGAGAGAGGGAGAGTATGGAGAGAAACCGTCCAGGAGCAGCATCACCATTTTTTCTTTTTCTTCCTGTCTATTTCACTCTTTTTTTCCTTCTTTCTCGCTTTATGGCAGCAAAGAGCGATCTCCGGGGCGAAGGAGATGGAAGAAAACAAAGGTACAGTAATATTGACTACAAACACGCTCCACGAGAGCGCAGCCCCCGCTGCGACACCCAGAACGATGATTTAATATTTTAAGAAAATGAAACAAGTCCCCTCTTTCCCGGTTAGGCCGTGCGGAGAACAGCGACCGGGTACCCTTTCTCTCGGACCAATGTCCTTCAGTTGAGATTCCTCGCGTAATGAATTTACGCCCGTGGGTATATATAAACGCGCCTCTGGGCCCGTTTTTGTGTATTCCCTATCAGCGGGGGTCCGAGGAAGTCATTTACCAGGGATGACCATTTTATTCGACAGTTTCGGGAACGAACGGTGCCCGATGATGCGCTTCTGATGATTCCAGCGAACTCGTTCCCTCTGCGGTTTCGGAATAATAAAAATAAATGAAAATGGGTGGGGAGAGACGATGAGGAGAGCGAAATCCTTAACTCTCGCGGATTATCGTTCAACCGCAAATAACGAAAGCGTTACGAGGGATCTTAGCAAGAATCGTTCGATTCTTCGATCAGCGGAGAGAAATTTTCAAGAGAAATATTGTTCGAGAGCGGGGTTATATTATTATCGGAAAGTCGCGAAATCGTGTATCGCGCGGTCGAAAAATCTACGCCCGATTCGCCTTGAAGGTTGAATCTCCCCCGCATTCCACGGGCCCATCGACGAGAGGCCGGACCAGCGGCGCGATACACAGAGGGAAGGAAGCAGGACGCTGCGCGACAAAGGACAATCTGGTGGGGAGACCCGGCTCGTTCTCTCTTTCCTCTCGTCGCTCCTTCCATCTCCCGCTCTCTCCCTTTCTTCCCTTCCATCCGTCCTCTCTTCTTCTCCTCAATCTCTCTCTTTCTCTTCACCATCCTTTTCTTCGAAGGCTCTTCCCCGACTGAAACGCTGGACCGACGTCCCGGCGTTGCCGGCTCTCTTCGGATGACACACGCCGCGATTCCTCACGAGATATTTTTCTCAGCCTCCTTGAGAACGAAGCGTTATGAGAAAAGGCTCGTTGAATTTTCGCTGGATGAAAATAAGACGAGTAGGATCGTACTCCAGATTCAAGCGGGGGAATACAGCACACACATACACACAGGTACTCTCGCATGGGCTCTCTCATCGTAATTGAAACGTAACCCCATTGTTGGGACATAATTGACCGACACCGTGCACCATCTTTAATGGTATTCGGATTCATCCTGGCCTCTCTCTCTCTCTCTCTCTCTCTCTCTCTCTCTCTCCGGAGTCGCGCGCTCGAGCTCCGAAGCAAAAACACCAATCAGCCGACGAGCCTAGCAAAAACTCGGCGAGCTGTAATGCCTCCGAGTGGAGAGAGCGAGACAGAATGCTCGATACAGCGATAGGGAGTTCAGCTTCTAGCCCGATGGCCAACTCATTTCGTTTCACCTGACCAGCACTTTTCGTTCTTTCGTTATAAAGTGTCCGTTCTGTATATAAACTCGCCTGGGAAACGAAGCGGGGAGAAAGAGAACGAGACTAATATAGATTGGTCGAAATTGAATTACTTTGTGATGTAATCGACTTTTTTCCTACCACGATGCATTATATTGAAACTAAATTGCATTAGTGAATTAATACGATTTATCCCAACTTTGAGTTCATATTATATTCAATGATGGATATAAACCGCCCATTTTTAAACCGTATACATATATAGGTATGTGTAACATGTTTTACGTTGAGATGGACTCTTAATGTCGATATTCAATAATTGACTTCAATTTGACTTTAAATCTAGCCACCGGTGCGGTTCAACAACCTTGAATAAACATTCTTCCAGTATCGTTGCGAATGGATAGCAGAATATTGTATTATGATGCTAAAAGAAAGAAAAGTAGTAATCGACGATGAACTCAAAAAAAACAATACGTCAAATGAAGTTAATCGGAGAGACCGGCTCCAAATTAGTCGGGCTATATATAATATATCCAGCTGAAATTGGATTCGCAAATTAAACGTTTTTGCTATGCATCAGGAGAAGTACTCCGGAGGTGGTTAGAGTGAGAAACTGAGAGTTAAGCTCTATTTCCCGAGTTAGGTATCTCGAAAGGTCAGGCAGACATCGACGACGACGACGTCGGTGACGATGACGACGAGAGCGCGAAGGTGATGGTGGTAGTGGCGTCGGTGGTCGAGGGGCTTAATTAATAACCCCGGTAATTGGACTCCGTTCGATCTAAGATAGCCCCTATTGCTCATCCGACCTGCCCCGTCCTATGCGTGTGGCTGGAAACAGATCTGCGAATCTGTATGGATACACCTATATGCCGATATCCCAGCCGAGAATATAATACCACCTTTGCGCTGAAGATCTACAGGTTCACAAGTTTCGACAATAGACATCCTCGATTCGCCCGAAGTCTCGAAGCTATCCTGGCTTCGATCGATTTGTCTACAACTATTCGAGATCCCATTAAATTTCGAATGATCTTTACCTCCGGTGGATGAGTTCAGGTACGAATACATGGAAAAAACTTTCGCTTCTACGATAGTTTTCGAAAAAGTAACTTTAAAAATACAACTTATGGATAGTAAAGCAGTGATAATTACATTTAAAATGATTCAGTGTGCAAAAAACGTTTATTTCCATAACATTTTTCAAAGAGAAGCAATTATACAAGGTCTGGTAAGAACAATACAAATCCTGGACTGGGGTTGAAAAGTTTTCGAGCTATTTTGGCTTCGTTAAATTAATGAAATGTCAAATTTTCTTTACTTCAGGTATACATGAGTTCTGGTGCGAGGAGTTTAAATACATTTTAGAAAACATTCGCTTCGATAATATTTTCCCGAGCCGGTGACTGTAAAAGTATAATTTATTTACAACCATGTACTTAAAAGCAGATTTTAAATGATTGTATCCTGAGTGATCAAAGTAATGAGAAAAATACGTTTGCTTTAATAACATTTTTTCCAGGAAGCGACTATACGAGGTCTGGTCACGGTAAGAATTACTCGTTGGCGAAGAGGAGGAAAGTAAGAAGACGTCGAAATCCAGAGAGAAAGCGGGCAAAGAGCCCGACGTGAGGGGAAAGAGAATAAGTCGAGGAAGATGACGACGGCAGTGAGGACGAGGAGAATGAGAGCCTTTCTCGCGTCGACCCATGCCTAAACGTGCACTCGAACTCAAACAACTTTAAGTCGGCGCACCGGTGCAAACAAAACAGTGCGCTAATTGCTTACGTCACTCGGCAAGTCAATGGTCGCTTTCCTCTTGCCCCATCCCCATTCCCCCATTCCTTGGAGAAGCTTCCCAATGCTGTGACGATGAAGAAAACCTCTCGCTCTCTCTCTCTCTCTCTCCCTTTCTCACTTCTCTTCGGTTTTTCTTACTCTCTCGGTCTCACACACGAGGCTCTGAGTCATGAGACACGAGACCTCAGGTTTCAATTAAATCACGTCCACGCACTGTTTACTCTGTATAAACTATGCTCGGCTACACGTTTTGGCTCAGAAGATTCGCTTGCCTTATACGAAGCCTCTGGGGCGATATAATGATGGCGGGATCTCAATGACGATGGCTCGTTATCCGAGTGATTATAGTACGGACGAAAAAATTCGCGAATAAGCGTCATCATTGTTTCAATCGCGATGGTCTTCAAGAAAAGCGCTTAGACCCGAAAAAAAACCCGAGCTCTAGCGCGGTTTTGGACTTCTCGGTTATACCGCAAAAAGTGCTTATTTTTTTCGACGAGTCCAGGATTCTCCGAAGCGAGAAAACTGTCTCCCTTACGTCACGGAAGAATGTAAACTCATTTGTGGCGAGGTCGAGGGTCCTTTGCCGAGTCCCTCTTCCGCCAACACAATGGTTTATTAATTTTGTCAAAATGCTTTTGAAAAGTGATTGTAAAGGTACTCTGGGTCCCGTGCAAACAGGCCGGACATCGTTCCTCTTAGCGGTCCCTTTGAGGAGGCAGAAGGAGAGAAAAGAAGGGGAAAGAGAGGTGGATGGCGTATGGGTTTACGGCGAGGGAACGAGAGAGCGAGAATAGGAGGAAAAGAATGAGAAAGAGTGAAAGGGAATGAAAATACCGCGACCAACACCCGGAGAGTTCACTTCTCGGTTCCAAAGAGACTCAGGTCCCGCGAGGTGTGACTTTCTTCCATGTTTCCGAGAAGAAGTTTGCAGACTAAACAGGCTTCGAGTCTTAAACGGGCTGTCCCGACGTCCTGCCCGACAACTTCCTGAGATAAGCCGACCCGATAGAGGCGTAAGCCCTCTCTCTCTTTTTCTTCTCCACCTCACTCATTCTCTCTGTCTCTCTTCCTCTCTCTCTCTCTCTCTCGTTCTTTCATTCTTTTCCTTTCCCTACTCCCCCGACGCTTCTCGCGCCATCGCAAGCGCTTCCACCCTCAGAACTCTCTGTCTCTCTCCTCGTCTCCGTCCCCTATCTTATCTACTACAAACAAGAATTACGTTTGCACTGTAATCTCGGCGAGTTGCGATTTATTATCCGACAGTGGCTTCGTCCCGATCGCGTTCCTTTCGTATCTAACTCTGAAACATTTCGCACTGTGAGACCCATGGAAAGCGATAGGAGAATGATCGATTAATTGAGAACGCAGTGCTGGTGGACTTTGAATATTTTCACGATCTACGTTCGATATAAAATTCAAAAAATAAATAGTTGAAGCATCAAATGTGAAACACTGGAGTGAGTAGAAAATTACAAGGAAAACTCTCCCAGCGCCACACGTGAGCAGTTACCATTTCGGTATACAGAAGGGGGGATGAGACTGGAAGTGGCGCAGTTGTGCGAATATAAAATCCGAACAAAAGAGAGTCCTCGTCGCTCGTCAAGGTTGCTCGTTCGTCGAGTTATGGCAGTCTGATATCGGCGAGCACGGTGCAACAGGGAAAAATCGAAAAAAGAAAAGAAACCAAGAAAAAAGAAGAGAGAGATTCTTAACAAAGAGGAGAACGAAAAAAATGGGAAAGGAAGGCGAGAGATGGAAAATATGAATACACATCGGTCGAGCAAATTCCGGATGCGTGATATGTTAAAAAATAGAGAGAAAATATATTGAACGAAAGGAGTGCTGAACGAGGAAACGTTATTGTTCAATAGATCCAAAAAAATTAAGCCAACTCACGCGTGTGGTTCGGCTCTGGTAATCGTTAGATACCGAAACGAGTTTCGGATTTCTCGTAACAACTCGGTGAACAATTTTTTTTCTGTTTGCGGCTGTTTCATCGATTACGTTTGTTACTACCAGTACAAAGGGTTTCCTGTGACGAAAGAAAAAAAATACCGCTACGAGGTTTATTTTCGTGCGGCAAAATGTAAAATCGCGATTCACACCGTAGAAAATGTACACCGAATAACGAATAGTAAAAAAAAAGAATAGATTCGGTGATGGAAAATTTTGTTTTCACCCTTTTCCGTTGTGGTTTTCAACTGCGCGCTACTTCAGCGAAACTTTCTCGTGCGTGAAAAGATAAAAATGTCCTCCGGACTGTTCCGTTCCAAATCGAAACTGTATATTTCCTCGCGAATTGACCCAAATGAAAAAATTTATTAATTCTCGAATTTTCACAATATTTCTTCCAATTTGAGAAAATTTACTCGGCGATCGCGAATGAAATGTTCTGTAAAAAAATCACTAACTAAATATTTCATAAGTCCAGGGAGTGAGTAAAGAGAAAGAAAGAAGATGACGGAAGAAAGAGAACTCGATCGTCTCGCGTCGATCGATCAACGCGAAATAACAATGATATACCGGTCTCATCGGTTGATATCCATGTGCGCGAAACGATATCGAAATGCTCTGGTAGATATATCGTAACACTTTTGAAACAAGCTCACACAGAGAAAATAATATCTGTGTGCGCGACCGTAAGAGACGATTGGCGCCTCGAGGCGCGCGCGCCCCCGATCGATTTCGATCGTGATGGGTCGAAGGGCCGATCGTGAGCTCGTCTTTTAAGAGAGTGGAAAAAGAATAAGGAAGAGGGTAGAACGATGGAAAGGAAAAAAAAAGAAATCGAGAGTAGAGTAAGATAAAAAAAGGCAAAATGAAGCAACGAAAAAGATGAAAACAAAGAAAAATTGGAGCAAAAAAAAACTGAAAAATCCGCGATGATGCAAGGGATATATAGTCCCCATATTATTTGTTCCCTTTCCGAGTTCGCGCCCTCAGGCTCGTGAATATGAAATATATAGACCACAGAAACGAGGCAGAGTCCGCATATGGCCATTATTTCGTGCGAGTGTGCAAATTTCTATCTCGTGTGCGTATTTTTGCTCGTGTGCGAGGGACTCATGTGTTAGACCGGTTGAAAAG
Source organism: Cremastinae sp. B BG-2022a (assembly GCA_030522605.1). Classification (NCBI taxonomy): domain Eukaryota; kingdom Metazoa; phylum Arthropoda; class Insecta; order Hymenoptera; family Ichneumonidae; species Cremastinae sp. B BG-2022a. The sequence goes on along the minus strand of JAPYYX010001520.1, from coordinate 8,404 downwards.
TTCGACACGATGCCCAGATTATTGTACACCCACGCGGCATACGGCGCGCACCGTGGCCAGATAATATAGATAGTAATTGCAGGCTTTGCGTCCTCGACCGCGTGTGGCTCGAGCAAAATCGACAGATCGATCGCGAATCTTTTTCTTCGAGAGGCCGCGCGTCGATAAAGAGAGAGAAGGAGAGAACGTAAAGAATGAATGAGAGTGAGCGAGACGATAGATCCATGGCCTCTCGCAAAGGAGGATGCGACAGAATGAGAAAGACAATCTCTGGAGGAAAGAGGAAGAAGAAAGATCGAGATAATGACGAGACCGGCTGAAATCGTTCTCACATTATTTTCTCGCGTGGAGCTTCACCAATCCGGACGATTGTGAGCAAAACAGAGGGAGAGGGAGAGGAAGGATCATCCTCGTGGATTATATACCCCATGGCGAGATATGAGCCCACTCCATTCATCTCTCTCTTTCTCTTTCCATCGAGAATTGCTACGGAATTTCACGTGGCCGGACCAGCGCAAAAAAGTGGGAGAATAACAGTCCAAGAACGCGACTCGCACGGAGCCATGTTGCAAATTACACGAGGAATTTTTGTTTTTGATTTCTCAAGACGAATCGCGAATTCCTGTGATAAGGAGTACAAATATATTATTTCTCTCATTGTATGCTCTTATTACGTGCAAAAACGATCCCATGTAATCACTTTATTTTATTTTTTAAAAAAAATTAATATTTTCGTCCGGCACCAACTTTTTTAGATTCCGTACCTGAAACTTTAGCTTACTGAAAATGATTGTGAAAGCACAGATTAATTTATCGTCTTTATTACTCGATGAAGAAGCACGGTTTTTTTCTCGTCGCCACCTGTGGATCGGGGTGGGAAAAAGGATGATTGGCGAGAGAGGTTCGCGCGATGCAACGTGCCTGAAATTGTTTGGGGATTTTGTATTAAGAGCCGATGAAAACGACTGTTCGGCCCGTGAGGGACATCGACTGCAAGGTAAAAATGAGGAGTGGGAGAAGCAGTTAAGAACTCGTATATGCGAGCTGGCAAGACTATTTTGCACATACGAAGTCGCTGCTCGTTTTGATGTTGTGGTCGTTTTGCTGCACTTCGTGTCACCCAATCAACCGAGGCAAAAGACCCTCCTGGTCGTCCCAAGAATCAGAGAGAGAGAGAAAGCAAGAGAAAGAGAGAAAGGAAAAAACGAAAAGAGGAAGAGAGAGATGAGAGTCTCGAGAATATCGCGAGCGTCGCGCCGCGGCGAATTAATATAATTTATGAAAATGAGTTTTGCCGTCAATGGGCGGCCGATCCTTTGCATATTCAGCAACGCTTCGTTCCTTGATTCTCCTTCTCTCTCTCTCCCTCGTTTTTTTTTGCTCTCTGAGTTGTCTTTTAGATTGTGAAAAATACACGAGAGGATCCATAGGAAAAAAAATCTTCTAATATCTCAGGAGAGTCACCGCGATCTTGATTATCCTGCCATCTCTCGAACTCGACCGAAATTTTGATCAATACTCTCATTAGGAGAGCTCACGAAATAACGAGGAAAAAAAATCAGAATTAAATAGAAACAAAAATGAAATTAACCTAAAATTGGTGAATAAATTTTTCTCATCGCGCTTTTTATGGAATTTTATACGAACGTCCGAAAACCCGTTAGATGGGCACGAGAAAAGAGATTCGTATTTAAAAAATATATAAATGCAGATGCGTATAAGCGTCGAATGATGCTTTTCGATGGGTCATAAAAGGCGACCTGTTAATGGAACCGGAAATCCACGATTCCTCATACCCGTTATCGGGGACTCGTTACCATAAGAATTTTATAATGCATCGCCGTCGAGACTCTTACTCAGAAGTACTCAAATTGCATCGAAAAATTAATGCCATCCACCATGTTAAGAGACTTTCGTAAAAAAAAGTCCAATCGATACAAAAAATCAATTATAGAAAATAAAAAGTCGCGCGGGAATTACAGTAAAAATAATGAAGAACAAGATACTCTGGTGATAAACTCGTACAACACGAGACTCGGAAAAAAAGTGTTTCGGAATTAATTAATGCGAATGAATATTAAAATCGTATAAATAAAAATAATAAAGATAAAAAGTACGAACGTGTTTAGCTTTTTCAAGCGTAAATCGCGTCTCGAAATATTTCGAGTCTGAATTATCGAGCATATTCGGGATTTAAAATATGGCATAAATTAGAATGAGTTGTTATGCGATTGCCAAATGTGACAGGAGGAACCGGAAATCAATTATTGCTAAATTTCGTTAATCGAAATCGATATTTGTCCATACATACAATGCACGAAAAAAAAAAACATTTCTTGGAAACAGAAAATAATAAATAAGAAAAAGAAAACTTGCTCAGGCAGTTCACGATAAAGTGTCTCGCGAATCTCGAGTTCGGTAAACCGCACGCAGATGCTTGGAGACCGCATAATGCTTGGATCGTTGTTACCTCTCCTTTTCTTCGTTTTCTTTCATTTTTTTTATCTTTGACTCTCTTTCGTTCGCAAGGAGGCGCCCACGAAAGGAAGCGAGTAAGAACGCTCGTCTCGAATATTATTACCTCGCTATGCTCTATATTTATGTATATGTACACGCAAAATATATTTATACATATACATAGATTTTTGTTACTCCTCTTTCCTTTTTTCTCTTTCCCACGTTGTTCGATTGGATCAGACGGTACCGGAAATGGTCAAGGTCGGATTGTCTCTAAAGTCGCCATTATTGTACCAAATGTTTCTTTTTATTTATTCGATCCGATTGTTGTGTGCATTTCATTATTTAATTTTTAGTGCAAAGGAAAAAAAAATATCAAGTACAAAGAATATTTTATAATTTCTTGATTTCACAAAGTTAAACCGACTGATAAAATGAATTCAAATATAATTTTGAATTTTGATTTCTCAGCGCAGAATTGCACGTATATAATTTTTTAATACTCAGGATGTATAATATCGAGTCTCGGAAGATACTCGTCGAGTTCATCGCAGAAGACCCCACACGTCTCTTTGCCATATAAGCAAAAGAAACACGTATGTGTTGGTTTATATTTATATACATTTTTATACAGATATAGAGGCAAGAATCCAGTCCTCAGGTCGGAGGACCCGTCGCCTCGATCCTTGCTCGCTCATAATTCACCGTGATCACTCGTTCCTCGCGGGCCATACGTTTATATGTACTGCGTATTTATATTCGCCGTATACATATACGGGCTGTTAAACGTGCAATCGGCTTAGGATTAATTCCTATCATTTTTGCGGCTTAACTCTAATTGCATTTTTTTTCTCACTGCCAAAAAAGAACTAGCCTCTCTCACTGAAATTCTTCTGAAATTTTTAATCCCTTACTTTTTTTGAATATTTAAAAACTAATTATTGAATTCAAATACAAATATGGCGCGCCCCACGTGTGTTATTTGCTATTCATCGTGAGCAAGAAGTTGACCACAGCGAGAATCTCATTCCTTCCTTTTTCTCGAGTTCTTTTATTTTATTTATTTTTGCTCTTTTTGGATGCAGACGGCAGAGCCAGGAAAGCAAAAGTCACGGCAGAGACTGTATCGTGCCCGGGCATGCTGTCTCCTCTCCAAGAACACATGCACATCGTTTTATATATTTATCTCTCCGTATAAATTTCACCTATCCATACGGCGTACCGGCTCCTCAGTTCGAGTACACCGAGCTGTACGCCACATGTTTTCTCCCCTTTTCCGATTTTTTTTGCGCATTTTTCCGATCGGAAGAGTTGCGTGACGTCGCGAAGCGTTTCGTGCGGATTTCATGCAAGTGTTGGCAAAGACTTACCGATTCGACAACGAGAAGATCTCTTTAGAATTCACACGGGAAACAAATCTGTAAAAAGCAGAATAAATCGTATGCAATTAAAGTAATCATTTTAATAATTTTAACCAAATTATTGTGTATTATAGTTACGAGAAGATTGAAAAAATTATTGAAAAGTAGGATAATGATAAAAAATGGGACAGCTTCAAAGGAAGATAAAAATTGTCTATGTTCGAAATATTTTAATGGATCGCGTTTTGACGCTCGATATTTGACGCTCCTCTTTTTTCGTTCTTTTGATATCTCGGTGGTGCTTTGATCGTCATCCGGATTATTATATAGTAATCTCATCGTATCGCGAAAGCGTTGAAATGTCGAACCGTCACGAGTTCGAAGGAAAAATCCTAAAAAATTGACATTTGTTATGCTTTTTTCCCTTCGCGGATCAGGGAAGAGGGACGCTTGTTGCGGCAAGAAATTATAAATCCGGTGCTATCTCGATCTCTCGCGAGATATAGCCCAGAGAATCCAACGGCGTATTTGAGAGAATAAAAAGGGAAGTATTCGAAAGAATGAAAAGAAAATGAACAGAGAAAAAGAGAGTCGGAAATGTATGCATATCTTATGGACTGCGCGTCTCGAAACTGATCGTAAAATTTCAACACTTGCCTATATACGTAAAAGAAACCATATCTTTCTCTCTCTCTCCCTCTGAATTTTATATTCTCCTCGATCGCCTTCTTTGTCCCATTGCAAGGTTTACACGTGGGTCCACTTTAGATAGTAATCTCTGAGACCCATGAAAAAAGAGATGCATAAAAGTTAATTTCAGAAAATCCCCGTGAGACATCGACAGCACTTATCAATTTTTTCTCCAAAAATCTTGATGAAAGAATAATTTTCGCTCTCATTACTTTTTTTAAAAATAATTGCGTTCTGTCGATATTTTTAATTTTTTTTTTCGTGTGTCCCGCTTTATTTTCATTTTTATTTTCATTTATGCACGCATGTCAAAAGCTCGAGCGCGCAGCCGTGCATTGTCGAAACGGGATCTATCTCGGTCCTGCTCGATTAATAACCGCGAGTCCGTGTTCGCATTATTAATCGAGCTCGATGCATCGGAAAAGCGAACGCAGAGAAACGGAGAACTGAGCGCATCTACGGTACTTAATATCGTCTTTCCTACAGCAATGCGATATTGCTATAGATATTAATAGTCTCGTTACACCTGCGCCATGCGTGAGACACACCTGTATGAGCCATGCTGCGCTAATTCCAGACAAATCTTTTTCTCAGGCTCTCGGATTTTCGATTCATCATTTAACAGATTTATTCATTGAAAGAAGTAAAAGCCAACATCCGTCACTTAATAATATTTTTTCTTTTCATCGTATATTTCTATTTTTATTTTATTCAAAAAATTTTTCCATCGCATTATAATTGAAAAAATACAATATATATTTGATTGCGAGAGACATTGTTGCCAAATGGGTAGATAATTTCGTACTGCAGTGTGTATAATCTCCCATCGTGACTATCGTTTCTCCGTATTTTGCTGCAGTCGCGAATCGAGCTAAACAACCGCGGGGAGAGAGAGATAGAGAGAAGGAGGAGAATAAAGAATGAGAGAGAGGCAATGCAGCAGGAAATTGTCGAGATATCTCGGGCGGGCTATAATTCGGTGGTAATTGACGTTATTAATTGGCCGAGAATCGATTATCAGGAAGTAACGGCATGTTGGAGCGTTTCTCTTCGGCTTTATCAGACTGAAGAGGCGACGGAGCGCGGCGGCGGGGCGAATACCGATGCAGGATTGCACCGGCCATCGGATGAACTACATACGTACGAGAGTATGTGCACGCATTCGATCGATGTGTGAGTTTCGCATGAACTTAGCAAGACGCTCGGGAAAGGTGGACGAGAGCGGGGATAAAGAGTTATTATAATTATTATCGTGTGTGTCTCTCTCTCTGTTTATCTCTCTTTTTCCTCTAAAGCAAATGACTTTCCCCTTGGAAGTGTGATTATAACAGTCCCGTGCAATTTCTTTCGATAAAACCGTCCTCAGGAACTGCTCGACCATTTCGAGATCATTCCGGAGAATAGATTGTTATCACAAACTAATAGAAATCGATAATTGATTTTATGGACTCTTAATTACCGGGACGAGGAAAAAATTGAATTTTATCGAGATTTACAATGCGCGTCGCGGGTGATTATTATTTTTTTTGTGGAATACGTTGATGCTACAGTAATCGATGAACGATAAGAATTAATTGAGTCGACGATAAAAGTGATTTGTATTGTTATTTTTTAAGGGAAAAAAATCGTCTCCGAGCGTAAAAAATTTTTTTCCTTTTCTTTAGAATAAATGATGAAATTAGATTAGAAATTAGAATAAATCACATTGCTAGCAATCTAGCACTTAGCGAGATTGAAAACGTGTTAGTTTTCGTAAGAAATTTAGATTCTGCTACTTTTCGTAAGCAGCGTCGAAATGACAAAAATAAAAGGTCTCGATTACTGTTTAATTTCTTCATTTTTAATCGAATAAAAAAATACATTATTTTCGACGGATTGATTGCGTTTGGCATTTTTCTCCATGAATTCAGAGCATGTAGACGGGCCGATATTTTCGATCAGGAGACTCTTAATCGGGAATTCGTTCAGCGTAAGTAGTCTCATGTAAATGATCCGGAAGAATGTTGTCCTGGCTCGAAGCGATCTACGCGGAGATCCGATAGCGAACTCGGTCCAGACACAAAACCGTGTCTGTACGTGTGTACACATGATTATATATGTGTACGCATAACATTATCGAACTGAACACCTCGCACCGAACGTGAGCACCACGCGCTTTGAGAGAAATCGAAGGGAAATTGAGCGAAACGTCGTGTCGCGATAATTAAGCTGACCGAAAGTAACCGAGAGAAAAAATGAAAACGGGAGAGAGAAGGGGTTCAAAAAGTGCGTGTGTATAACACCCTGACTAAAGTATAATCTCGTTTCAAAAACTGGCGATTCTCATCGATAAATTCGAAAAAGAGGAAGAAAGTGGAAAAAAGTATGGAGGAAAAGGGTCCGGTTGACCAAGAGTGTCAAGATGATTTATAACGTCGTCGTTTGATTTATCGATTAAATTGTCGTATGATTTATCACCGCGTTTGTTTCCTTTTTACAATGCTCGAGCTACCGGTTACAAGACGAGACACGAGGTTGCACGGACTCGGGTTTTATGTGTAAAACGTGCACACGTGAACGACGTATATACAAGTATTATCGGTAACGATGTGATCCTCATTGCACCGAATTGTCCATCCTTTTCGCTCCCAGTATGAGCCGGGCACGAAGTAAACACCTCTCGGCCATTGCCAGGCACACGTCGTCCCTGCTTCGCTCGATATGTTCACCGCGACTTAAGAGGCTTCGGTAACAGTACGAACGAGCGAGAAACAGGATTCTTCGGCTGGATAAGGTCGACGCTGGGAGAAGAGCCTCGAGAGGAAGGTGAGAGCCTCCAACCAGCGAGATACCTCTATAGAATAAAGAGAAACACTCCAAGAGGGAAAAGAGATGAGAGGAAGGACGGTAGCGCCGTTCACAACGGCTACAGACCGCATCGGCGTTAAAAACCTGTCCCTAATTGATAGGAAATTCTTCCAAGCCGTCATTATTTATATCCGTATGTAGATGAAGATTTTCTGACGTCTCCCACCGCAAGCTTTGAGATGAATACGAGTTTAGATGAATCAGCTATACGGATGTAAAAGGTTGACGGATTTTTCATGATTAGACATCATTTATATTTTTCCTAAATTTTTGTTCCACCCGTCAACCGTCTAATTAATTTCTATTCGGTGAATCTTATAATTTTCGATTTGTTTAGTGAAATTCTATAATATTTCAGATGTAGATTTCTACAGAAAATTCTGAATCAGATTTTCCCGAAATTTGCAAGGTATTCAAATAATTGTAAATAGAAAAAAATCTTGTTTGTTAAAGGGATTGTTGAAATGATTTCTCTTTTAAAAACTCTCCTGACAGAAAAGTTGCAGCCACTTTTCATCATTTTAACACGTTTTGCCTATCACAACTTTTTAATTTGACTCTCTTCGTATATTTCAAAATTGATGGAGTATTTAGACGCTCTATATCCGTCAAACCCTCTGTAATGACTTTTCTATGATCATATCGTGATCTCACGCATGTGAGTTTGAAATTATCATTGAGGTAGCTAAAAACCAGAATCGCTCGCGCGTTTCAGATCGCGTTAGTTATGAGTTGAAATAGCTCTAAGTGAAAAACATAGTGGTGAACATCACCGTTTAACTGTGAGCGTACGACACACATGACGAAGACCGGTTGGCTGGCAACATTTTCAGAGTTTCTGACACATCGAATTTTGAATCTATTTCTTTCATAATGTTTTTTTAAATAAAAACTGGACTTTGAAAAATACCAACATTTTTATAATCACTTCATCATTGTGTTAATAATACTTAACCCTTCGTGTGTATACTGGGTCTTTTAAGGAACAGTCAAAATTTTAAACTAGAATGTCTCTCTCGTGAGCAGCCGACGGATTTCGGCTACCCCCT
>JAPYYX010001519.1:0-24604 GCA_030522605.1 Cremastinae sp. B BG-2022a | reverse complement strand
GGAATGAACCATGGCAATAGACGGTTCTAAATGGAAGGGAATATCGTGATTAAAGCTAGAAGCTGTACGAAAGGAAACCGACCTAACTAACTAACTACAAAGCTACATGCCGCACAAAGATAGAGTACGGACACCGAATTTTTTAAATTGTTCGAAAACTGCCCTAGCCAAGTCGAGAATTTCCAAAACAGCAGTTATCAGAAAAATCGCGCACATCAGACACCAAACGAATCCACTGTATTGCATCAGCAACTTCAAATTGTATGAAAAAATAAAAATCACGCCCATTAACCAGAAACTTTTACTATTATCTAAAGGCTTTGCCGAAAAACAATTAAACTCGATCGAACCAATGTGCAGCTAAACTCCCCCGAATATTGACAGAATAAACAGATACCCCAAACTCATTACTCTACAAAAACTCCACTTAATTCTTGAAGATGATATGTAAATACCTATGTATTCGTATTGTTTTAAAGTTATATTCTCTTGTAAATATGGATTGTTAAAATTTAGTATTAAAAAAAAAGATGTATGAGTTCCAGAGCTGCAGGATCGCGGTCGATAGCTCTTTGTTAGTACGAATTAAGTTCGACTACCGATGTCATAATATAGCACCAAAAAATGTAACTAAACGTGTACTTACAATAAACATCATCATTATTATTATTATTATTATATTATTTGTATCACCATGAAGCAGGATTTAGTTTTGAATGAATTTTTCATTTAAGAAAAGGCAACGCCATCGAGGATTAATTTCTCAAAGTGAAGCAACGTTGTTTTAATATCTCGAGTAGAGCGGAGTCGAGGATGAATCGTGTTGAGTCTTTATATACTCGATTCACTTTAACGCAAACAGCTCGGCGATGTCAAAGTTTGAGATTAGAAATACCATGCAGGACGTTGAAATACATTCCGGAAAGAGATATCTCTCTGAGGATGACAAAGTTTAAGCCTGTGGGGCGTTTGTATACTTTGTCGTATTCATTCTGGCATGTAAATCTGTCCATTTCTCTCCGTGGTGACCAATTTACGTATAGGTGGTAGTAAATGCGCGTGTGTATGTATCACTCGCAAGCATAACAGAGAGAAACAAAAGCCCCTGTCGAAGGAAAGGCAAGCCAGGATTTTCGTGCGAGGCTTTCCTGGTCATCGAATCGTGTTCTTATTTATCTTTCGTGTATATATACGAGAGGAAGATCCTCTCCGGACAAAGGTGGAATCGAGGAAAGGTAGGAAAGAGAGGAAGAGAGAAAGGAAGATGTTGACCCGAAATAGAAGCCGAAGGACTCTGTGGCTTTTACAGGGAAAACGACCTCTTGCGAAACCCTCGAAAAGTAGCATAGATTCCTATTATTGCTCTGTTCGTGGCACCACCTGGGCTTCCTTTGCTTTCCAGGTATATAAGGAAACGATAGAAAAGGAAGCCAAGAGTTTGGAACAGGAAAAGAAGAGCGAGAAGAAGCGAAAGGAGGGACGAAACAAGGACCAAAAAAGAGACACGCTATTTCGACGCAGGGCTGTACGTATTATTCGAGAATACTCTCGGTGGTCTCTTCTCCTTATAACGTTAAAGTCTCCCTTGGGTCGTGCTTCCCACGGTAAATGACGAGCTCCTTTTATATACACACACGCCCGCGCACACACTTAAATGTCCATTTTCATATACATCGCTTCCGTTAAGATCCCTTTTACTCCTTCGCCACTCAGTCTCTTACCTTTTTACACTCCCAATAATACCGTCTCCTCTATTAGCCTGCCAAAACGTCAAATTGACGTGCGAAATTGCGAAGATAACTCGGGCGCTCGTTAAAAAGCTTCACTTACCCGTACTGAAATTCCCGGACCGAGGTAAAACGCGATCTCCCCTATTTCGGAATTCCGATAATTTGAGAATTACGCCCATATGGGGGTAAGAAGGAACGACGGAGTCGTATCCAGACGGACGAAAAACGTTTATCTATAAATGTAAAATTGCGTATATCTCAGCGGAAATATCCCGTGAGCCTCTTCGTCAGTTTTCTTGAAGAATATCTCATTATTATTCGGTTCTTGTAGCGGAGCTTACTGGGGCTTCCGTACACACGATCGGGAACGTAATTTTTCATGTCGACAACGCGTTTTGTGCTTTTTCGCCGCAGGCAGCCGGGAAGCGAAAAGAAGTCTTAGGAGAAGGTGAGAGTATTCTCTTGTCCACAATTTAGGTTCGCTGAATCACGTAACAGAGCCATTTTATCCGCGATATCATACAAAACGTTTATGGGTATCATGTATTTCTGATATTTGAATTTTTATCTCAAAAAAGCGAGAAGATGGGATAAAAAAATCCGATTTCGCGAAAACAAGCTGATCGATCATTGTCAAATGCTTGCCAAGATCGCGAGAAAAATCGTTGTCGTGAATTATTACCTCGACTCCTTTTCTCTTCATTCCCATCCGGATAACGAGAGATTGCGAATAAGAAAAATGGTGCGTATACCGATCGATTTTATTCGAAATAATGGAGATCCGCCTTGTTCGAGAATTCTTTCTTGTGCTCTTTTTTCCTCCCTTTTTTATTAGTGCAAGGGAAAGCGTAACTGAATATAATAAAATACGATTAGGACAAGCTTTCAAAAGTTATGTCTCGTTCCATATATCGTGGTGCAAACATTTTGCCACGTTATTCGTCTTGATTCATGCACCGTCATTATTTTCTTTCCTCGAAGTTCCGGAGTCAAGCGGCTGCGGTACGAGGTCCTGCTCTCGCACGGACGGGCCAGCCGAGGCTTTTACCCAGTCGTAAATAGTAATCATGCGTAGAAAAGCCGACCAAAGATATAAATTCATCGTCCCCCCCTCCCCCCTCTCGCTCTCTCTCTCTCTCACTCTCTATCCTCCCACTTTTTCACCCTCTCCCTTTTTCCCTCTTTCGTTCTATAAAGTATGAACTAACGAGAACATAGATGCTGAAACTTTCAAATGAATTCCCAAGTGAAAATTGTATTATGCGGTCGCACGCGCGTGTATAGCAGAATATCGATCAGGGACACGCTTCGATTCACAAAAACATAGAATCCATTCACGGGGAATTGAAAATCGAAACTCATATCTTTTATGTAGTATACACACGAACTTCATTATCTTGCAATGACACAAAAAAGATATTTTATTTTATCAAAAGATTTTCTTTTAATAAAATTCAATCATCTGATAAGATGAATGCATCGCCTAAAAAAAACTTAAAACTAAATGAATGAATGAAACAAGTCTGAAGTACGATTTATATCGGTGCAAATGATTTGCTTCCGGTGCAAAGAAAATCGAAATTAAATTTCGATTTATATGAAACATGTGCACTGTGCACACAGTACATCAAATGAGACATTTCTCAACTATGGGGAAAAAAATTTTGTTCACAAATATTATCAGACGACGAAAAAGTCTGGAAGAATTCTTGAAAATGAAAGAGAGGAAATGTCTGAAGACGTGACTCTTGTATCAGCGCAATTAAAGCATATTTTTTGGCTCGGAGAAGTCTCAGAGTCTAACAATGTATGAAATTGTAATCCCGTCGAATGTTGCGGCAGTGGAATAAAGGGAAGAAGAAATGAGGCGGAAAAGGTGCGAGAGAATGAAGTATATGAAAGGGTAAAAGTTGCGAGAGATACGTGACAGTTTGGCGGGCTCGAAGAGTACCGGGGGGAGGTTCTCGTTCATGGCATATGTGGAGTGCGTGACTGGTCTCGAGGGCGAAATGTCACGGAATCGTGCGGAGAGAGAGAGAAGAGAGAAAGAGGAACCATTGCCCTCTTCTGAGACGGTCTCGAGGAGAGCTCTACCTCCGGCTGAGAGGCCAAGGAGGTCAGAAAAGGATGATGACTCTGTCCTGAGGGAGATTAAAGGTCCCTGTTCTCATTTATGATCTTATGCAACGTGCGCGCAATATAACGTATTATAAACCTAAACGTGGAGAAAAAGCACGAATTGAGCAACATTAACTTATTACGAGCAATAAAGTAACAACTGGTAAGTGTACGTATCAACAATGATGGATCGTTGCGATTAACTCGTCTCGCGTGCTACGTAATTTCCAATTTACACAGTCTTTATTTTAGGTATAGATTGACCGTTCAAATATAGATTTCGTCGAAATAGTGGGTATAACTTTTTTTACGTCAAAAAAATAGGCTCCTCTACATAATTTTAGCTAACAATAAGTATGGCTTGGCGATTCTTTCTGCCTTTGTTTCGTTAATAATGGATTCCATAATTTAGAACAGCGTTGTTTACTTTAAAAATTACTTCGTCGTCTAGACTTTCTCTAATAGCGTTGGAACAATGAATTTTTAGCAATTGTCTCTTTGATTCGATCGATCACCTGAATAAAAAAAACTGCCAAGCAAGGAAAAATTCATCTATTAAAAAAATTGACTCCATGAGTAAATTCCATTATCCTGTTTGTCGAGCCATAAATCAAGCTCGACCTCTTTTGGTTCTGAAAATTTCGTTTTCATAAAATTGCATCTCTCTCGAATTTTTTCAAGTGGAACGAGATTTCGGCGACCTGCATTTTCCAGTAGCTCGGTGTTTTCTCGATTCCCTATAAATATGAATACGCGCTTACAAATTTATGTCCGGATAAATTTTTGAGAAGAAATATTCTTTTTGTTTCAGACGTGCCAGATCCACCTGGACGACCGATAGCGACGAACTTTACATCCCGCTCTATCACGATCTCGTGGGCACCCAGCGAAAACTCTCACAACAATCCCATCTCCCACTACATTATAAACGTTCGGTAAGCCATATTTACGCACGTGGTTAAAGTTCACGACTGGACGAAGGGTGAAAAAAAGCGGATCTTTTTTTCGAACCGAAAGTTTGCGCTATGCATCAAAATCCTGCCACGATGAAATAAAGCATTTTAACCAAATGAGAATGCATCCGAGCGCTCAAATAATGTTTCTGTATATATAAATTGACCTTTCAATTATTATTTTCGCCACAGGAATTTACTTTGCTCGCTCAACTTATCCTTCGAGTTTTTTGGCACGCAGCCGCATCGTTGAATTATTCCTATCGCATCGTGGATTTATTCAAGAGCCAGGAATAAGCTTCGTCCTTCTTTTTACTTTCAATTTTTTCAATCATCGCGACTCTTTTTTTAATTTTATTTCTATTATTCAGGATGAAAAAATTACTAGGAGAGAGAGGGGCATGATGGACCCCTTAAGGAAAAATGCTCGTAATCTGAGTTTTTTTTCATTCGTATCATTTTTTTTTCTCTCGACACATATTCGGTGTTAAGGGATTTCGGTACAGTTGTCATAAACCTCAAAAAATTAACACGTAAAACAGATAGGGAATCGAAAAATTATCAGAATTAAATGAATAATGAAAACAATGTTCGTTATTATTAAATAAACGGATATAAATTCCCGAAAGATATTCGTCTACGTAGATATTGAGTTATTAAAGAAAACATTTCCGTTCTTATCCATGGAGTCTATAACTGTATTCATAGAAAAAAGACAATTTTCTCTTTCAATAACTCGAAAACTATGTAGATAAAAATTTTGAAAAGAATCATGTTCACATATTTTATGTTGAAGAAAATCCTGACAAAATTTTACCACATTCTGATCATACTCGCTTATGTATCGAAACACCTTAATATGCTGCGTCCTTTGAAAAATAAAAATTTGGGAATGTGGGACACGATGAACCCCTTAAAAATGTATGATCTGAATTCTTTTTCTTTCTTTTACGTTTATTTTAGTTCCGTGCCAAAATGATTCACCAATACCAAAATCAATGCCAATTCTAAAACGCGATCGCTGACGCTGATAACACGACCGATGTTGAGAACACTATTAGCAATTTTTATATACTGGCCTTAAAGGCGGTGAATTTACTGCAATTAAGCCGCAGGATGAAATCCATCTCCGTTATGAATGAGCCTGTACAACAAACAACTGTAGACCCCGAAGTCAACATTGAATCTGAATAAGAAATTATCGCCCATGCATTCTTCAAAAACTATGCATTTGATGATAACATAAGCGTAAAAACTTTAGGGGGCCCATCGGAAAAAAATGTACCTATAAATATACTCAAATATATATTTTTGACGAAAAGTAGTATATTTTCGGCGAAAAGTAGTATATTTTATATATTCAAAAATATATTTTTCAGTATATTTTTCATTATATTTTTATTTTTTTCCGTGAGGATCCTCTTTAATGTGAATGTATTCAGGAAAATATAGTAAAAATATTTATCCTGAAGAACATAAATAGGTAGCTAGAAAAGTGAGATGGGACTGTATAATCACAAAAAGGAAATGCTCACGTTGTTTACTGATTTTTCAACAAACGCTGTCTATTTCCAAGAGAAAAGGAACAGAGTGAAATGAAGAGTGAAAAAGAGAAAACCCGAGGTAAAAGAACGAAAGTAACAAGACTTTTCACGAAAATATAGAAATCGCTGTTCCCCGGTATTCGAAAGTTGGAATGAGTTGCCGTCTCGCTGATGAAAGTATGATTGTGTATACACGTATTTCGACACATCTACATTCATATAAACGATATGTAAGACATGAACATACGTTTGGGCGTACATGTATGACATTTACCACCATTCTTATTGGGCTTATCCGCGAAATAAGTACATACAGCGACGTGAAATTTATCGTGGTGCTCGTGGAATTTGGCATAGTGAGACGTCTTGAAAATCTACAACAAACTCAATCGTCGAATAAGACGTTTCGATATACGTCAGTCCTCCCTCTGCTGTTTCTCTTTCACAGACTTGTACCTCTACTTGAATTCGCCTGCGGTATTCTTCTCCTATTTCTGCTTTTATATCTATATATATATATATGTATATATTTTTTTAGAGAAGAAAGTGCAACGAGGTAGAGACGAACTCTCTCAAGAACTCTCTTGTTGGGAGCCTTGGAGCAGTTGTTA
The DNA here is from genome assembly GCA_030522605.1 of Cremastinae sp. B BG-2022a. NCBI lineage: Eukaryota > Metazoa > Arthropoda > Insecta > Hymenoptera > Ichneumonidae > Cremastinae sp. B BG-2022a. Next base: position 17,648 of record JAPYYX010001519.1, on the reverse strand, counting down.
CCCGCCGACGCGTTGATCGTTTCGCGTATATACGCGCGTGTCTGTGCACGAAAGAGACGTGTGTGTGTGCGCGCAGATGAGAAACGTCGCCGTCTCTCTTGCTCCTCCCTTCCGAGACTACGGGAAAATAAAGGATTGCCTGAGCTCGGGAAAATCGTGCTGCCATCAAAGATATAGAGCTTCAATCCAGCCTTGTGATAAATTAGATTGAATTCGTCTCTTCCGAGAAGTCGAAGGAATCCTTTGACTCGTAACTTACAATCCCCTTGTATTCTGATGACGTTGAATTCCTTTTCAACTTTTCTTCAAATTTTTCAATCATTTGCTATCCCGGTAAACTTCGATTAGTCATATTTTCTTCTTCCCCCCTCATTCTCTCTCCCCGTCTTTTCCTTTATTTGTTCATCGCGATATCGTACGAATGCATCGAGGTCCTCCTCTCTACTCCGTGCCCTGGACGCAATAGACAAAACTCTCGGAGAGTATACGCAACAACGAAACGCGAAAGGAGCTCTAAGACTTTTGTCTTTCTTTTTTTGTTCCACAATTTTTTCCCGCCGTTGTTCCGACCAAGTAGAGCAAGAGATAAAAAAAGAACGAACGGAGAGGGTGGAAATAAAATGAAAGAAAAGGAAAGGAGAAGGGAGCGAGCGTAAGAAAGCTCGGAGTAAGAAGTGCAGTACTCGATAAGCACCCTTTGTTCTTTACTTTCCTTAGCGGAGACCAGAAAACGGAGAAACCAGAGAGATTGCGGGAGGGGAGCAAAAGTGGAAATACATATACATATATATGTATATATATATATATATATATATATCTGCACCCGGTCTCACCCGACAAACCTTCGTCCAACGTCCGTTATCTCTTTTCCCTCGCTGCTACGTGCTCATTCCTCCCACTCGTTCCACTCGTTCTCTCCCGGCTCTCCTTCCACCGTTTTGTCCTCTTTTTCTTCGTCCTCTTCTTGTTTTTTCCTCCGTCGTTCTTTCCGCTTACTTCTTTTCCCTCGTCTTGCACGTTTTGTTTCTTAACGGACGAGAGAAATTCGCTATCGGCACTTTCAAGTACCTCCATACAAATATATAAACGCAAACGTGGATTTTTTTGTGTATATTACATAGAGAATGAACGGGACGGCAGGTTGTTCGTGCTGCAGGAAACGCGCCGGGAGGAAAAAGCTTCTTGCAAACACACAATTTCAACTTTCTCCGTCCATTTGACGTGGACGTACGTTTCTTATTTATTTATTTGCGCGTGTAACGTATATCGTAGATCTAAAATACATTGACCATGAAACAAAAATCACGAGGAAAAATCGAGCGTGTCTCGATGCGGATAAACGTGCCCGCGTTCTGATGTCTGACCGCACGTAGACATCATCTACTTTTTTCCTATCTTCGACTACCTCGATTCAAGTTTTCACGAATTTTCCCTCTCTCACCGACGGAATTCAAACCCTCATATCTCCTCGAAGCCAACTGTCAAACATTATTTTTGGAAAAACGAAAAACACAACAACAAAATCTCTCATCTCGACAGCTTCGTTATTTCTTAATGTTTCATAATGGAATGAAAACTTTTCGCTACGTAAGAGTAAATTTTCGACGATCAACAAATGGAGAAGTATTGTAAATTTTTCTACCTCTTTACCACCAATCAATCTCTTTTTTTTTCATTCCACTGTTCGCTCCCGCGAGTTGCAATTTTGAAGAAATCTTTCGACGAACTCGCACTTGGATCATTTTTTTCCAAGTGTTCTGCTCTCGGAGTTACGTGAAAATTGGTGCGAAGGAACAAAAAATAGCAAGAGCGGAGTATCGAGACGTGTTAACCGAACGACGGTTTTACCAAGCTTGAAAATTCATTTCTACGATGGAAAAAAGTCGAGAAAATGGAGGAGAAAAAAAGAGTAAGAGCGTGGTGATATTTCCAGAGCGAATTGCTCTCGTTGCGGCAGCAATCCCGATTCCAAGTGTGTGTATAAATTCATGTACGTGTATGTGTTTGTTTGTTACTTGTCGCTGAGAAAAAAGGAAGCCGTAACGAAAACTACACAGTGGGACCGGAGAAAACAGGGAGACGAAGAAAGAAGTGCATCATTGGTCTGTTCGAGTACGGCGAAGAGAGGGGAAGAGGGATGGTTTTACCGAATATGAAAGTTTCATCGAGCACAAGAAGTTTGGACAACAGACCCTTGTGGCCTTGGGGCCACTTACCAACCCACTCTTTCCCCATCCTCCTTTCCACTTTCAAAGCAAATCTAACCTTTAATGCCGGCCAGTAGTGAGATTTTTTCCAGCCCCCTAAAGTTCGTTAAAACTTTTGCCGGTTACGAAGTCCCGACGATTATGCGAGAAATGGTAGATTTTATTCTCACTACCGAGGTTTTATAATCGTTTACCGAGTATAAGTCCCTTGTGGTTCAATCAGAAATTCAAGATCGTCGAAACGAATTCCTTCCTTCCATTTTTACACTATTTCTTTCATTTCTGAGGCTTATACGAAATTTTCATTACTTTCCCAAAAACAATGCGATCGATATTGTTTTAATCCTCCCGACAGCGAGAAATTTAGGGAATCTGATGGAAATTAAGAGTGAAGAAACAATATTTATCAGTATTTAAATATAGATTATATGTCTTTCGGCAACAAAAACTGCGCAGATGTATCACCGGGATTATATTCGAGTTGCCGGAAATCTCATTCCAAGACGCTTCAAAAGGAAATTCTAATTGGAATGGAAATTACGAAAAAAGGAAGAAAAGAGAAAAAGTAATTCGAATTCAAGGAATTGCCCAGCTCGAGACCTGGTCGGTTCAGAAGAGAATAGCGAAGTTGTGAAAAATGCAGCGAAAGACTTATTTCGAATTTGCGAAACCTTACTTCAATGTCCTATTCTATTCAACATTCTCAGAGTCCCGAAGCTTACTCTTTATCTACAGGGTGTCTTGAAAGGATCGCTCAAAAGCCTGATGAAAGGTCCAACTCTCCGCTCTTCGTTCCACAGAAATCTCGAATCTTGAATTAGAATCTCGACGACCGTAGAAACCGTAATTACAACCGAAAGCTCCGAGTATACTGGGGGTCTATTCGACGGTGCCGGAAAAAGCGAATGGTTGATTATCTACACAATGAAAAATGTACGCTCATTTGTAATACAATTAAATTTATCAAAGCATTTATTTTAAACAATAATACGCACATTGAATTATTGTTAAAATAAGATTTTTTGCTGTTGAAAATCCTGTATAAAAATGAGATAAAGATTTTTGTACCGCGTCCATCTACGAGAATTAATCGTCTTGAGTTCATCCATATTGAATTCACTTTAGGAGAATTACAATTCCTTGAATCTATTGCGTTTGCATTTATCTTCACCACCTTTCAACTCTTCAACTTTTTTCTCCACTGTTCTGCTACTCGAGTTTTTTTTTATTCACTTCCATAAAATTTTTTTGAAGATCTAACTAAATGAAGTTTTATTTTTTTCTCCAACTGCGACCATTCGGTGAAATCTAGAGAAATGGCCTCTCGGGAATTCAACCAATCAGCATCTTCATAATTAACTTTTCTGTCTAATTTTCTCAATGGTCGATTTCACGGGAGAGTAGAAAATCTCGGTCCGTGAAAAGTAAACATTTTTAAAGTAATTATTTCTGAGAAAGATACACGAAGTTAGAGGGAAGAGTTTGAAAAAGAAAAACGCTAGCCTGCCCAATGTGTGTACAGGATGGAACATAATGATAAGAATAATAATAAGAAATAGGATGTCCTTTGAGAAATCATCGAGGGAATTTTCCGTTATAAAATTTGTCCTCGTTTTCTCTGGACTTTGTGAGACGAACGTTTTTTTTCTTTCTCCTATTCCTTTTTTCCGCTCGTCTCGGAATTCTCATCTTCTCCGGTTCTAATGTTGAGAGGTCTCGTATGTGGTAGACGAAAAAAAAATCCAGTCGATATGGAAGAGAAAAATTCATTTCGTTGAAACAAACTTTCGTGTTGACTGACATATATACTTCTAAGCTGGAAGAAAATTGTGAACCTCTCACTGCGAAGCTGAAAATTAAAGTTTTTTCATCGAAACCGAAAAAAGAAAATAATTCCTGAAATAACATTTTAATGGGAACACGATTGTGAGTCGGTGAAAATAAAAATAAAACGATTTGAACAAAAAATTGTCCAGAGTACAATTTTTATCTGTATGCATTGATCAAAAGTGCGGTCGAAGGTACTTATCATTCTGGATCGTTCAAATTTTTCCCACTACGTAATTAAAGTAATTGTTGAGTCTTTTATTTTTCCGATTAAACCGTAGAACGAAATTGTAAACTGCACGATAGAGTAACACGCTGTGCCGAATATTAGGTTAGGTTATTAAACACATGTATACAGGTGGAGGTGAGCGGGCATATAAACGTTGAAATTGTCTGGCAAAATTCCAGGAAATGCGTGGTGACCCGACAACTGAATCGAATTGTTCGCTCTCGGCGACACGAACCGGAAGTAAAAAAGACATTTGTTTAACCGCTGTGCTTTCTGTTAGCTCTCTCTTTGTCCCTGAATTTTGGCCGAGAGGAAGCGAGACGAGGACGGTTAAAGTAGTCCAACGATGCGCGAATTTCGTCCCAAATCTCATCGATGCATTATGGAATCCGGCGGGAGAGTCAGAGAAGCTGCAGAGAGTGAAAGAGGTAGAAAATAGATGAAGCTTTCATCCTGGCACTCTTGTGCACGATTCAACACCATTAAGTTCGCATTACAATACGGTGCGTTACCGGCACGGGTTTAATAGTCCTCATTCCGTGTCACTCTTTCTCTTTAGTCCCCCGCGGGTTGAACAACGAACCTTCCTTTAAACCCGAATTAATTAACAATACCGCAAAAACCAGCGAACAATAGATTGACTCGTTTTGCCATCATCAATTCTCGTCTAACTTTATCCAAATATTTGGTTTTTAATTATTCCCCATTGAAATACTTTTTCGATTGTATCATATTTTTGGATTGTATTTTAATGCTTTCGTTGTTATAAAATTTCTTCGTTATAAAATTTCAGCATTTCTATACATCCGTATTGAGGAAAACTTTATCGTTAAAATTTTAATTATTTCTCGATCTACAAACCCGGAAATTACAATTAGTAACTGATTGATTGACATTTCCACTAACCGTTCCTCTGACAATTTATTGTTATTATAACCTTTTAATTGCGAAAATTGACTATATTTTAAATGCATGATTACACGAACTCATCTACCATTTACAAGAGAAATGAATGAAATTAATTTTTTTACTCGAAAACTTATTTACTTTATCAATCTAAGAGTATATAAACTGGATTTTAATTACGAAATAAAAAGAAAATTGAAAATCAACGACCTGAAAATTTACCCATTTTCCATTCAAAAGAGGTTGAGGTAGAGCGAGCTTACGCAGCCGAAGGGTTAAGACACGAAACTCAAAGCGGCGGTATCTGGATGGAAAGATAAACGAAGGGTAGATTATATTGGCGCCTATATAGACGTTTCAGCGTTCAACGATATACGAAAACGTTTATACATCATACACGTGGCGTTTCCCTGAGTGGAGAAAGAGGTGCAGAGAAAAAAGGGGGTGGCAAAAAGAGAGAGAGAGAGAGAGAGACGAGAATAAAAATATAGAGAGATAGAGACAAAGGGGGTGAGCGAGGGAGACAAATGGATAGAGTGTAACGGTGATTATCTCTGACCGGTTGAGCTCGACGGAAACCGGAGAGTTTCTTCGAGGGGGATTATCTCGCTGTCTCGGTCTCTCTTTCCTCCTCTTTCCCTTTTCATCCAGGGCGAGCTTTCTCTACCCCCGGAACGTGTATCCCCTTTGGCCACTGTCGATATATTTCAACGGTCTTATCTGCTCTCCCAGAGGACGGTTCGTCCTCGAGAGTCGACGCTCGCGCTATTTCACCGCACGTTTCAATAAATACGCGATATCGTTCGATGTACAAACTCGCGGAGACAAACGATATACAAACTGTGTCTCTATTACCAACGAATTTCGCGAAAGCGCTGTCAACGATCAGTCACGTTCTTGTGTTACATTAAAATTCCCATTCCACTCAAATATCAGAGGCGAGCGATAGCCAATATAAAAGCTTGTCACTTGTAAAATAACATCCGGGATCTCTCGACGAAGAATAAAAAAATTTTTATCTTTTCGAAAAATAAACATTTATCGTCTCTTTCACGAAGAATGTTTTCCACGAGGTTCTTCGCAATTAAATCGCGTTGACTGACATTTACTTACAGCCTCTTACTAAATTTGACATCAGTGGACACACAGCATGTATTTAGTTTCCATGCATATATATATATGTATACGAGTAAAAAAAGAAAAGGAAATAAATGGAACGAAAAAGAGTGGAAGAAGCAGGAAAAATGGGAATAACGTGCATAAATAATGCAATTATGTACAGAAGAGAGTCTCGCGAGGCGAAAGCTCTCGCGGGGTGCTACTCCGGGTGGTCTGCTGGGCGAACCTAGCCTCGGGTGTACCCCGTGTCCGCCAGATAGTAATTGTCATTAACTTGAAAATATGTGCCGGAAGGAAGCTCCAACAATCGCGCCCGACCATAAAAGTCTATTCTTTTTTAGCTCTCTCTCTCTTTCTCTTTATTTTTTTATCTCGTTATCTGGCTTCCCTCTTTCTCACCTCTCTCTCTCTCTCTTTCTCTCTCTCACTCGCTCACTGTTTATCTCTTTTCGTTCTCTCGCCGTTTACCGCAACGAGAGTCAGGCCGCAAACATTTTCCAACGTGCTCCCGGAATTCTCACTATAATATTTCAACTTTCAACCGTTTGTTTTATTACAATCCTCTCGCCACGCGATATAAACGGCTTCAGCCGATTTAAATATCTTCTCGGCGAATTAATGTCATTCTCGATGTGAAATTTATGGAATTTTTGGTAAAAGCTCGCAGCGAGATTTTATAATCTCGATTTTTTTTGGACTCTACAATTTAAAAGTATTAAAAATTCATTATAAATTTGCCGACGATATAACAAATCCGCGAAAACGATATCTATTTCGCTAATTTCGGATTTTTTTTTTTTTGGTCGAGGGTAAATGCAATTTTTTTTCAATTTACTGTTGAAGTTTTTTCAATTTACTGCTCTATACATATTCCATGTCCTCTTTTCGAAATGTCAGCAATTTTATTTTCATATTTTATCGGCACACATTCTCGATTCAATTCAACGGACACTTGGATTTTTTTCGCAAATAAAATATTCAAGAATACCACTCAGGTGTATAATTTTTGTTGAATTTAAAAAAATTAAATCAGAGAGAAAATGAGTGGTCGAAAATAGAGAAAAGCGGGTAAAAGAAATAGACGTTGAAAATCTGAAATTTTCTTATAGTACAGGGAGACTTGATCGAGTCGAGGTGATTTTTCTTCGGGTGGATTCGAGAAGACAGATACCTTTTTTTCCTCGTTCTCTCTTGTCGAAAATTTATACGCAAAGTTTCGTATATTTAGGCTCGAGACAGGTCCTCGTTGCTCGCGGAGATGGAATTTGCATGATCGTCGGCACGTAGTAAATAAAATGAATATTAAAAAGGAAATCCGTTTTGCGAGTAAGCCCCGAAAAATATGTATATACATAAATAAGAAGAGCGATAAAAATAAGACAGCGGCGGCGAGAGTGGGAAAGGGAGGATATCGTATACATGGAAAGCTCAATTGTTTTGACGATGGTGTGTTGAAAAAGACAGCACACCGGTGTATAGTATTAAATCTGTATATGCGAACAAAAATACGCAGAGGCAGTGATTCGGGCAGTGGCAAGAGTAAATTTACATTTTTTCTCCTTTTTTTCGATGAGCCCGCTTGTGGGGAAAAGAACGTGAAAAATAAGAATAGAGAGGAGAGAAAAAAGGGGAGCGAGAGAGATGAAAAAACGGTCTTCTGTTAATTAAGAAAGAAAGGGAACCGAGTGAAAGGAGAATGAGAAATCGTCTCAGTCGAGCGGGGAGAGACGAGAAACAAGCGGAACGTTGCTCTCGTTCTCTTGGCGAGTTGGGAACCCAGAGAGGGCGAGAATGAATGAAAGAGGACGCGCGCGGGGGAGGAAAAAGACTCCGAGGCAATCCGGCATACCAAGCCGGCCATGCATCATCTGTAATTAAGAAATGCCGCGTGCCTGTTTAAATATTCTTAGCGTAATCCCGTAAAATGGAATTAAAAATGATAAGGGAAACGGTAATAGCATATATGTATACATAGCATGAATATTTATATTAAATGTGTACACATTTATACGTATATTCGGAAATGGTACAAATGCAAACTCCGAAAACGTTTCTGCTCCTTCGCTTTATTTTTCATCCCTCTCCTTATTGTGTTCGTCCATTGAGCAAACAAACAGAGAGAAACGAAGGTAAAAAGAGAGCGCAAACTTTTATTCCCTCTTGTGTATCGTTGTCGCTCGAATTATTATTCAGAGCTTTCGTAATTTTGCCCGCGCTTACCGTTAAAAGGATTCAACGAGAATTGCCCGACTTTATTTGGAATATCCCCGTGATATTCAATCAACAACTTCTCGTAGCTTCGTATTTGGGGAAACCGCGCAACAGCGATGGAGGTGAAAAAAAAAATTGCGATCTTTGCTTTTTAGCGAAACTTTTCATTCGCTTGGAATTTTCAGGATAAAGAATCATTTATTTTCGAGAATAAAATTCTTACGCTGGAATATATCCTGAATAACGAGGTCTCAACTATTAGGGCTCGGATCCCTCGCGTATTTCTCGACAAAGTGTCCGAGCTAAAGGCGGAAACGAGCCCGACGAGGAAATCTACGGGACTGAAAACTTTAATCTTTTATTTTACTTTTTCTTCCTCCTTTTTTACCGACGGGATTTTTAAGTTTCCGATTATCTGGTCTTGGTTTTAACGCGCACCAGCTTTCGGTAAGTCGGACCGCGAGGAAAAAGGAGGCTTTTCCTACCAACGTCCGAAGAAGATCGTGAAATTTAACGAGCGAGAGATTTTAGAACGTGAGAGGAGTTTGACCGAGAGCACCGAGAGTCTCCTCCGCTTCCTTCTGTTTCCTCGCCCCTTTCCCCCCGCGCCGCCGTCGCGTTTTTCTCTCTGCCAATCCCCTTCTCTCAATCCCGGTGTCCCTCGACGAGATTGGGCTTAGCGTAAGCGGAAAAGGGTTAACCCAGAGGATGTTATCAGGCAACTCCATAAATTCGACAAGATTAGTCGCGCTTGCCCGCCGGCGGGCCCCCAGAGCGATTTTCTTCCTTTCTCCTGGTGTTCTCTCTGCTCTCTCCTCTGCTGGCTTCTTCTTTTCTCTCCATTTACCGTACACGAACCCCCGCGCCTGAGGAATATACACATTCGTACGGCGATTCTCCTCGAGACGAGACGCACACCATCCCAGTGCGCACCTAATCTTTTTCTCCCTCGGCTGTGCAAAGAATTATGCAATTTTCTACGTGTACGAAGCGCCAAGATGAAATATTTTTATTTCACACCGAGCGATGCTCCGTAATTCAAGCGCGATGCCAACGGGCTAAATTATTTATCATTTACAAACGAAATTTTACCCACTCTTATTCGACCCTACCTTTTTCTTTTTTTTTTTGGGGGATGAAATTACGTTTTTCTTTCCCTCATTTTTCTACTCGGTACTTTCAACAAAATTTTACACGTCAAATTTATTTTCTGTGGCGAGAAATAAACTAGAAATCGAGAATTATTATTTTTTATATAATAATGGAACTCATCCGTATCTCTCTGCAAAATGAACAAGATGCACTGAATTAATTATTTTCGATTCGTTTCTGAATTGCGTTCAATTCATTCATTCACACTGCGAAATTTTGATTTTATTTGTTCATTATATATTACAAATAAGCTACGAGTATTAAATTTTCGTGAGTTTTTGTTTTCATCGCGTAACAACAACAAAAGGTTAATCTGCGGAATAATCTCGAACTTCATATCTCCAACATAAAGAGAAGCTTAGCGTTGAAAAAGCGACCGGAAAATAATAGATAATTAATACCCATATCGGGTGGCTCTGCCGGTTGCGTCGTGTCGGGGGTCGCGTTGCCCCAGACAACAAGAGAGCTTCGAGCGAGAGCGCAAGGCGGATCATTTCACTAAAACTCATCTTGTAATTTCATTAAGTGTTACCACAGCACTAAAAGACGAGCGGATAATGCTGTGAGGCTCGTTATTAAAAGACGTTAATTTTTAATAGCACAGTAAACCATAGTTCATCGCGCAAAAGCAAGAGAAAGCGCACCGACGGAGGATTGGAAAATTTTCTCGTTAGCCCTGAGCTTTCTCTTTTTCCTCCTGGCAGAGCTCTCGTTTGCTCGGCTTTAGTTCGTGATCGTAGTCGTTACCGCGTCGCCGCCATCAGGGTCGATCTCATCCGCGCCTGTATCTCCGTGTTCATTACGTCCAATTCGATTATATTCAACGCGCTCGCCCCGATCGTTATTACGATTATTTTCCGCCCGCCTGATAAACGAGCTTTCGTCATATCCCGGCGTCTTTCCTCAATATACGTTCCACGCATATATACCTCCCACTGCAAATTTATTCTTACGTGAGAGCGATATATAAACGTATTAAATTCTCCAAGAAAAGTATTCACGAATCTTACACTCCAAAACTCGGTTTCCCATTTTCCTTCCCCGACTCGATCACTAACGATTATTTTATCCTATTATCAGCTTTTCTCCCTATCGGCGAATTCGCATTGGCGCAAATTCATTAATCGATTTGTGACTGATTTGAATCCGAGCATAAAGAATACATTTTTAGTGGATCGTATACAATATACGTTCATTTGTTTTGTTCTTATCCCATTTGCGCTCAAATAAATTTCATACAGTTTTCAAAGTTTCGAATAACAAAAAAAATAACGATGGAGAGAAAAAATATAGCGTGGAATCGGAAAAAAGTGACGAACTCGTTTTTTCGTTCTCGTTATCGAATAACGGTTTATCGTAATCAATTTTAATTTTCATTCAAATGGAACTTTATTTCGCTCCGGGAGACATTTTTTTTGTCGTCGCTCCGACCCTCGATTTATGTAAACTTTTCGATCGTGGGTGTGACCGTGCGAAATTCGCGTATTATTCGCGTCCTGAATCCAGTCGATTGAGCCCCGTTCGATCAGGCGTGATAAAAACGAGCAGATGAAATTTTTTGTCGATCCGATGTAAATTTACGCATCGGACAGTCAGAATAAATGTGATGGAAAGGAGAGGGAAACGAATTAACATATGAACAGCCGTATAATACACATTAATGTGCAATATTCATATGGAGATTTTCGGGTAAAGAGTATTACGGATCTAACTATCCGTGCGGGAAACCGAATTTCCATAATTGGAGAAAGCATCGAGAGAGAGAGAGAGAGAAAGTAGGAGCTCGCGGGCTACCCTAGTTTCCTCTCTCGATGAAAATGTCCTCTGACCTGTGCGCTGCTCATTCTCTGTTCCCGGCTGTCACTCGTCCGGCCAGAGAGAAAGAGACGAAGATTTCCTCGTCATATAAAGTCGAGATATCCCTGCCACAATTCCGAAATACCCAGGAATATATTAACCACACTGTGTGCAACAGTGCTGAATTTAGAGAGATGATGTTAACGTTACTCCGCGTTAAACCCTTTTGGCAATAGGAAAATTCACAAAAGGACATAACGAAAACGCACAAAAGCAGAATTTTCGAAAATCTTATTCCCCAATTCATTCATCCGGTAATGAAACTCAATTGTTTAATTGCATAAATAAGTTTTCTTCAACATTTTATTAGTTTATAAGTATATATGTGAAATGTCAAGTTTTACTGCTCCTAATGAAAACGTTTAGACTCGGTGATTAAATTTTCTTTCCGACTGAAAAATATATTCGGTTGAGAGGATCGAAAAGGCGAATACGGAGATGAACATTTGGATATCAAATTTCTGGAACAAAGCGAATTTCGAAGTGCAACGGAGTGCATAGGATAGAGGGAGCGAAGAAAGAAATGAAAAAAAATCGTTCTTTGATCATCTGAATATATTTGCAAAGGATTAAATAAGAATTTCGCTCAATATCTTTCTTTTCCATTTGGCGAACGACGAGAAAATGAAAGAAATCAACAATTCATTTCATCGGGGAAGGAGAAAGAGCGGGATTCTCTAAGCGTATTAAAAATTCGAAGAGAGTATTAAACTTTTTCAGAAATAGACTGTCAATATGGATTCAAGAACAGAAATACATTTCCGATTTCTCAAAAAATTCGAGTCTAGGAAAAATCAAGGGATGGTGATTGAAATGTTCATGAATCCGTGCCCGTTTGTGTACTCCCTGAGCAAAATTGAGAGGACAGAATAAGGATTTGCCTCTCTTTGTTTCCAATTCTAAGTGAGTGTGTATACGGAGCTTGAAAAAAGGGAACTCGTGCATGGAGAAGCAATTCCTGAACGCCAAATGTCGTCGATTTATTTACCAAAAGACTTGCGGGAGATTGAGTTAGAGACAAATAATGGGAAGGGGTTCTTCGAGGAGATTGGTCTCTTCTTCCGTCTCTTTTCCTTTACAGAGTAAAATGCGACACACACACACACACTCACCTGGGGCATAGCGAGCGACGCTCTTTTCCCTCGCTATATATCGTCTTCTTTCTATATCTCATTCTTTTTGTTTTCTTACAGCATCGGATTCTTTTCAACCTGGCTCTGTTTATCCTGTAGCTTCTGCATGTAATCTCATCCCACGAGGCTGGAAAAATATATACAGAGGGGAGAAAGAGACTTATAGAGATCTTTGAACAATTGTAACTTCCATTACCCACGGGAACACGATGACCCAGAGTCCCAAACCTATCGAGACGGATGGTAGGAGTGAATGAAAAGCCAACAACCGAAAAGATTTCTGTCCGAGAGACACGGAACGTTGCACGACAAATTAGCTTTACTCCTTTACGAGCTTCGCTCTCATTTATCGTTAGATTTCTTTTTCTCTGCCTGCGATTCCAAGCTCTCGAAATCTTGGGACCTGGCAAATAAAAAATAATATTGAATGTCGATGATTTGTTTCTCTCTCGTTGAGTTGATTCCTTTTGTCGTAACTTTCGTAGCTACGAAGCTCTCTTACAACTATAGTGCATGATAAAAAAGACTTCATCTTACTTGTTCCTGTTTTTCATAGTTTAAATTCATAGATTTTGATATCTATTGATACGATAAAACTTGAGCAAGTGAAAATAATTTTTCAAGTGATATTTTTACAAAATAAAAATGAGTTGGTACACATATACATGCATTCAAAATAGTTTTAACCCTCAAAATGATCACAGACGAGAGGAAAACTGGAGGAGAATATTCATAACTTTTCCCCAGAGACGAGAAATGCGATGAGTAGCGAGTACGTCAAAATTACCAAATTACTAAAACTATGTCGAGATTAAAGTTGCGCCATTGCGGATATGTATATCCCACGAGAATCCCGAATAATTTAACCTTAATTTCACTTCAATCAGAGTTACTTCGAATCAAACATGCTAGAAATTAATATCGCAACGTTAAAACTTGTTTCCCATTGAATATTCTTTCTAAATGATTTTTAATTAGCTCCAACAATGACGAGTGGAAGGTGTTTCGCGAAATTTTCCGAACACGATTTTTCTTCTCCTCTCTGTTTCCCGACAGACATATCGCGAGTAGACAGCGGAGTCTAAATCATCCCGTGCATAGCTCCCGTCCGAGCATAAACCATTTCGCGAGAGACCTACATGGACACCATCTCGAACACAGCCGAGATTGTACAGAGGGCGTAGTTGTATGATAATATGCGTGTGAAGCTTCGTACGTGTCTCTGATTCCCCTTTCCCTTCGCTATCCTGTCTTTCTCCTCTCACTCTCCGAGTTTGTGTACAAACTGGTGTATTTACGTTCCTGCATAGCGAGGGAACTAGTCAGACCACTCCGTCCGAATGTACCGGATAACGGAGCTCGCATTATTATTGTAAGCGTGAGACGTACGTACCGCTGATAACAACCGCAGAGATTTTGACAAAATTTCCTAGCTCGGTTTACGCGCGTATCTACACCTGAGTGAATCTTCCAAGTGATAGAACCGCATATCCGCGCCACTGATGTGTGCCAACTGTTGGCAGAGCTTTAGCACTCCTTAGAATTCGACGTAGCCTGGGACAAATACATTTTCGTTAATTATATGTATTCTTATATTGATATTTCAGACTTCTTTGGCTCATCCTTCTTAATTTAAAAAAGTTATTGAAGCTCCTAATCAGTTAAAATAAAAAATTTTATTTGTGAAATATCTGAATATTACATAGGGTAGGGGGGGGGGGCAAAATGGGGTACTTAAGAAAAATGTTCAATTTCAAGGGTTTGAATATCTTTTGTTTTATAATCACAATTAAAGGAAAGAAACAAAAGTGTCCGCTGAAATAAAATTTTCACGAGAAAAAAAAATTTTTCAGTGGTCAAAATGGAGTACCACTCCAAAAAGTACGAAAAATTTTTTTTTTTTTCATAATTTGTTAAGTTATTATTTGCTCTGATGTCTTATTTCAAGTAATTAATTAATTATTTATTTTAATTATCGTTTAGATGTGTTTTTAAATTACCAAATATAATGTTCTTAGCAAATAAAAGACTATTTGATATTAAATTCGGTCAAATTTTTAAACATTGTAATTTTTCACCAAATTTTTCCTACCCTATTTCGCCCTATTTTGAAAATAAAAAAATGTGTATGGCGAATAATGCGAAAATAAAACTCATCATACCTGAATAAGCGATACATAACATGATAATTTGGGAAGCAATAGGAAGAAAAATACATATATGAAGTAATTAAAAAAATGTTTTCATGGAAATATTATTGTGAGGCATTTCAATATACAGCAGTTACCATTTGATACTGGGATATACGTGTATAAATGTATGGAGGGTTGAAGGGTGTCTGCAGAGGTGACTCGCACGCACTGGTGAATTTGGCAAGCAGGTCACGTAGCCAGCTGAGAGCTGTCGGATAGTGGACGAACAACGGGAGTTTAACATAGATCCATCTCGCTCTCTCCTCAGTACCGCGTGTCTTTGTGTAGTTCGCTGATGTGATCTCCACGTTATAGACGAGGATACACATATTTATGGCCTTATACGTATAAACTGCAAACCGCAGAGCTGAGTTAACGGTCTCGACGTCACTCGCTGACCTAATCGCCTCGCTCACTTAATTAGGGTTACTCGCGAATCGCACATGGTGCACCGTCGCCCGGAGCCACCCCCAGTCTCGCGAGATATCACTCCGGGCATAAATTTCATTAAACGTTTCAACGCGATCCCTCTCGTCCGCTCAAATTTATTTTTATCTTTTAACGACGAAAAAGTTTAACTCCCATAAACATTGGCTTAATCAAAATTTTTTCTTAGGGTGAGCCTAGATGGGGATGCTTAATCAAACTGAGAAAAAAGCACGGGTATTGGATTTTCACTATAATTATTTTAGAAATGAATTATTGCGAAATTGATCAAGATTTTTTAATTACTTATCAATCACTCAATTCATGTTTCGTCAAAATTCCGTGAAACTACAACTAATAACTTTTTAAAAACTTTCAAATCACACAAGGTAACGGAGATTTTAATGAAAACACAAATCGCTTTTGTGTTGATTTCCGAGCTTAATAACTATTGTGTCAACATTTCGAGATTAACAATTTCACGAAGACACATTTTTATTTATTCAAGCACGAGTGCAGCATTTGCTCTGTGCTCTCAATAACCTTCTAGCTAGTAGATGGCACGGATATAATCTGCTGTGTGTAAATGGTAAATAAACGGTTCAATCTCGTAAGTAATTACGGATCTGTAGCTTTGTGTGTGATGCGTCGACGAGATTGATTCGAATTTCTGTGTGCATGCGTATGTGTATTCAAATCACGTTGTTCTCTATCCAAATAACGTTCATATGTCTTAAGCAATTTCTAGTGTATCATTGATCACAAGTGACCGTGAAGAAAACGTCCATCAGTCATGAAAAATATCATCCTTCTTTCGTAAAAGGAGAAACTCATGCACTTCCCCAATTTTCGCTCGACATTCAAATGAAGGAAAAATGTAAAAAAAAGCAGACACATGTCTCATAGAGATAAAATTGAATTAATTTATCTGGAGTTTTAGGACTCTTGTGAGCCTCGCATTTTTATATGTATATAAACGCGTCGAGAAATATTTATCGAAGAGGACGGTAAAAGAACGTAGGTATATATGAACAAGTGTTGCGTTATCCCACGCGTAAACAGAGATGTGTCAGTGTCAAAGTGAAATCGTAGCTTTTCTCGCTAACTACGAGCTTCAACTGTGTATAGACTTTAATGCGACAGGCTTGATAAATAGGGACCTGAGTTTCTCTATTTACACAGGAAAAGCTTCGAAATTATACAGGGTGCTCGAGAAGCGAATCTGAACGACGTAAAGTAAAATATTTAAGAAAATACAGATCCAAGAAGTGATCCAGCATTTTTCGGGAAAATTCTCTGCAGGTGTCAACCATTCGAGACTTGACGTTTCTGATATTCGATAATAAGTCAACACTCCCGTCCGTCAGATCGAAGAGTGCTTCAAAATTCGTCTCGAATCGAATTTTCCTTCGTATTCAATTTTCGTAATTTCGACATTGAGAGTGTTGGGACACCCTGTATGTGAATTCTAGCATTGTATGTATACGTGTACAAAAGGTGGTAAATAGGGAGCAAAAGAGATATATTGGCATCGATCATCCTCGTTGGCTTCATTAGCGCTTCCGGGCAAAAATACTTTCGATAAGAAGGAAAACAAACGTCGACGGAAATCCCTCAAGCGTCCAGAAACTTTTGGCACGACTTTCGTGACACGTTATTATCCTTCATCCACACAGACCGAGAAAATCCAACGTTTTTTTCTCTTCTTCAACTCGGAGACAGTTTCGTCTGCTGATTTGAGAAAAAAAAAGTGACAGCGATACCCTGACGTCAATGTATAAACGAATATAAATTCCATTTTGTCACGAAAATAATTCTCCGGTTCGAAATAAGAAGTTTTAATCCGTCCAAATTCAAAATGAGGAAAAGAAATAAATAAATTGGGTTAATTAAAATGGACTTTCTCGAGATCGAAACGTCAATGAAATGTTATTATTTTGATATCTATAATTAATATCATGATGTATGCGAATAATATTGTGTACCATGTAGAAATCCATTCACCAAATGAAGAACCATGATCAATATAGACCTAGAACTTCAACAAGCATCTTCAACATGCCAAAAAAATTAATAAATCGAGCAAAACACTTTCAGAGCATTAGATTCAAAAACTCAAACATAAGACTGAAAGAAGTGACTAAAATCTACAAACGCATCTGTTGCCCTATTATAGAATATGGACACGCAATTTTTATCAACTGTAGAAAAAATGCGACGATGAACAAAATCAAAACAGCCGAGACAATCC
This sequence comes from Cremastinae sp. B BG-2022a, assembly GCA_030522605.1. Lineage (NCBI taxonomy): Eukaryota > Metazoa > Arthropoda > Insecta > Hymenoptera > Ichneumonidae > Cremastinae sp. B BG-2022a. The sequence goes on along the minus strand of JAPYYX010001519.1, from coordinate 138 downwards.
CTTTACGCAATATTATGAGAATCCGCCACCAAAACAACCCGTTGTTCAATCCACGAAACTCCACCTTGTATGGAAAAACAAAAATAACTCCCGTCAATGAAAGGCTACGACGACTCACCAAAGAATTTGCTATAAAAC
>JAPYYX010001518.1:0-32226 GCA_030522605.1 Cremastinae sp. B BG-2022a | reverse complement strand
AAAGGAATAAGGGATATGGAATTGGGATCTGTAATAGCCCTGAACAGGCATACAGCTGGAAAATAACAAAGATAAGAAAAAAAAAAGATATATCAATAATAATATCGTGCACTACACTAACTACGGTAAATCTCAGAGAAAACGTAATTACCACGTTCTATTGAACAATGGCTCAATTTTTGAAATTCACCATTTCGTTGTATTCGAAAAAAACACCGTAATTAGTTGTTTTGCATTGGGATTATATTTTGAGGAAGACCGCACACACAAGGGTAGGGCAAAATAGGGGAAAAAAAAGTTTTTTTTTTCAGATTAACTATACTTGAGATCATATTTTCACACACATTTTTTTAAATATTTTTAAGTACATTTTTTTCTGTGCGGGATATTTAACTCGGGTCGCGCGAGGATCATGATCGCGGAATCATCGATTCGAGAAGTGACAATTCCAACTTGATAATTCCAATCTTCCTCGACGACGGGGAAAAAAGAGTGACTACTGACTGACTTCCTCTGTCATCATAGTTTCTATTTTCGTTTTCATCGAGGCTAGAATATTTGCGAAGAATTAATATTTATTTTCATAAAATCTACCAAAACGTGTCATTTCGGTCTGCTGTGTGGAGAACAAGTGGTGAGTTGAGGAGGGTTAAACTTGTCGGATATTTAACTCGGGTCGCGCGAGGATCATGATCACGGAGGCATCGATTCGAGAAGTCCTCGACGACGGGGGGAAAAAGACTGACTACCGAGGTTAGTTCCGAAGAGAAAGCTTTTCGCGAGGGCTCAGGCAACGAGGAACAAAACTTTTGCCAGGGATTGGCGAAACTTTTTTCACCCGGGTATAGTAATATTCCCGAACGGAAGACACGTACATAGGGAGTGTTATGTAAGAAGGATGAGAAAGTAGCGAGAAAGCAGCGGAATAAAAGTGGAAGCGAGCGGGGCAAGCATCCGGGGGATCTGAGCACTGACGTCGCGACGAGCGAGATCGCGGCCTGCAGCCTTCGGGGCTTTTCAGAGAGGAATGTGACACGCGAGCCACACAGAAATCTCCCGACAAAGTCGGACAGGGATTCCGGGTGGGCTTCCGCGTCCTGAGGACTTTTGGATCTTCGAGCCGGATGAAGAGCTCTCGAATATATCTCAGGAGAGCAGAGAGAGTCCTTTTTTGTCTCTCCTGTCCTTGACACACCGATTCATTGTCCATGTTTACAGTCTTGTTTACAAAAGACTTTGTAGTATGTAAGAATTGTAAATTTGAAAAAACAAGGACCACGATTGCTTCATTTTGGAATTCCTTCGATGTTTCAGCCCCCTCGGTTAAGATCGTCGACTCGATGGGGGAGCCGCTTCGTGATAAATATTACGAAGCAGACAGCACGATTGAATTGCTCTGCGTGGTGCGTCACATAGCGATGCAGATGCAGTACAGCGTAGTTCAGTGGCTTCACGGAAATCGTACTCTGAATTACGACACAACGAGAGGCGGTATCAGGTGAGGATTACATCAGACAAATCCACTCTCAGGCCATACATCCTGGAGATCCTTCCCCTGTCATCATCGTCGTTGCTCCTCCCGCATGGATAGTTACCCTTTGTCGATGGATTATCGAGCATGCGACGAGATCCCTTCGAACGTACCGGACGTGAATCGACACATTTCGAACGCACCTATATCGTTCCTATAACGTTATTAACGCGGTTCATCCTCTTTTGTTACCGAGCTATCAATACGACATGCAAATTATCGGGTTTCCCTTCTGAGCACTACGCTTTAACCCGCCCCGAAGATTAATATTCCATTCGTACTCGATGGATCTGTCATTACCTGAAACATCAAAGCCACTTTGAGATTGTCTTGACTGATTGATAATTCCAACCTTCCCGGTATAAAGTTTCAGAACTGAATATTTCCTACTTGAATTCTGGAAGATTTTAGAACCCTTTGAAACGTTCACTGCATTTATACATATTTTAGATGATTTTCTCCCTGTAGAACGTTTATCAACTCTTTTCAATCTTCCCAAATCAAAAAAAGTTGTTTTTTTAAATAAAAATACTTGAAAGTGGTATAAAAATGAGCGTGTCTCATGTTTTCCAGTCATTGCAAATCGGTCGTCCAAGCGGTTCTGCGATCATTTTTCACGAGTCAATTTTTTACTGAAATTTCACATCCACCGATGGCAAGGTTGAAACGTTTCCCGCTTTCGGTACATGCATACTTAATTCGCTTGGATGTCTCTTATCGGACAGCCCTTTCGTTGCTACGATTTGCATCGGAATCTGTAATCGTCGCTTGAACGGATCCCGGAATGTGTAGCCCACGTGAGTTACCGCACTGCGATTTCAGAGATCCGCATCAGGATTACAGGCGAATCGGCTAAGGAATTGCGAATAATACACTTTCTCGGCCATTTCCACCGAGTTCTCGATTCGACCTGTACTTTGACGACCTAGAATTAGACGGTGACAAATCTTCGACGTGGATGACTGAAAAATAAATTGTCGAAATTCATGTTCTAAAGATATTCAATCGGTAGTTAAAGATTCTCGAACGATCTTCACGACGTTCATTGTCAAGAATTTATGTTGGGGAGAATCTTGCGCTCTTCCAGCTCCGAATTAATGATTCACGTGATCCATCGAAATCGGATCTAGCAGAACCGCAAAATTATACAGGAAAATCGGATCAGACCATCGTGAATGATACACTTCGGCGGATATTCTCAGCAAATCTCCTAATCGAATTCGATTTCGCCGTACCAGAATTCGATATTAACAAGTCACCTACATTGATGAAAAAAATCGATCGCTTAAAATCCTTTTCAAATGTTCGATCGATTTTTGTGATGCAGTTGGTACGAATTCGTTTCATACAGAACGTCGCGTTCGTTCAATGCACGACTAATCACTTACATGTGTTGCTGACACCCCAATTTCAGAGACCTGCAATCCGGCCAAGAGATTTCCAACGGCGCACTTGTTAAGCCATTATCACCAAGTTTTCGATCGTATTTTCATCCAAAGTCATGCAATCATTCCCGCTATCGTTTGAATATACATTCTCGTATCCTTACCATTAGTCACGTCATTTTAAACGTCCTAAAATTTAATGGCAACAAGACTGCATCTGCAGCGATGAAAAAACAGATCCTCGAAACTCGTTTTCTACAAACTTTCGGGCGATCTTTACGACGTTCATTGCCACAAATTCAGGTTGTAGAGAATGACCTCGCGCTCCTTTAACTCACGACTGATCGCTGCTAGTTTCGCGAATGACTGGGGCCATTTTATAGCCTCGAAGTCTTTTGAATAAGTTTTACGGGAGGGATCCAAAGACTCTAGTTTTGCACTCGCGTCTTGAATGCAGTCATGGAAAATAAACAAGAGGGAAAGAGAGAAAGAGCCAGAAAGTGGAATAAAAAGTGGAAAAGGTATTCTCCACGAGCTCGCATCATTATCTCCGGAGAGAGGATCGTTTTCCTCGATCAATTTGTTTAATTGGCTACGTCCCGAGAATCGTAACATTTTCGCTGACGTCGATAAACCTGCAACGGTTGGTTTGCTTTTATATTTTTTTACTTCAGTTTTCTTTATTTTCTTTATTCCCCGCTGACTTTTTCTCGTTCGCCCCCAATTGGCGATGTACTCATTAGCGGGAGTAAGAGCTCCGGCGTCTTTCGTTGCGTACTAGAAAATACTTCTAGAATAATAATCGGAGCCTCGCTGCAGTCACCGTCGGAGCACAAAGTAGGTATGCGCGGAAAATACGATCAAGTTGAGTACACGAAAGTTATAATGTAGCGTGAATTATTCGAGCTCTCGTCAAACGGTCGCGAAGAAGTTTGAGATCGCGCGCATGTGGGGAGAGCTACTTAAATTCGTGGGTTCACCAACCACGGAGAATTTCAGAGACGTGTAATGCACAAACGAGAGTCCTCGCAATTCCCGGACGATGCCTCGCGGGTTTGAACCGTACGCAGTTTCCCGAGCGTTTCTAACAATTCACGAACGCCGCTTGGATCAACCGTGGAATCGCTTTTTCTCTATCCCTTGAATATCGTGAGTTCACTTCAATGCGCCATGCAGGCTTCTCTTCATCGAGTGTTGATTTTACAACAAAGTTTCGACTGCCCTGCTGAGTTACACTTACTAATGGGATTAGGACGTGCGTGCGTTTTGTTTCCACCGCTTGCTTTTTTTCTTATTTATATTCCTATTTACAGTTTCCTCAAAACTGTGCACGCCAGTCAAGGTGCATTATGTCTTTGGTTTATTCGATTTAAATTCTATTATATATTGATTTTGAAATATTCAAGTATGAAATTTGATAAAGGATATAAATAAAATTTCGACACAGTATATTGTGTACAAATGATTTACTCAAAGCTTACTGAATTATGAAACTTAAATCACTTTTCACTTTTGGAGCTCCCAACAGAAACATGGATTTCAAAAGCTCCAAAGCTCCTGTGTACTCTTTTTTTATTCTTTTTTGTATATATAAAGCATGAATGTGGAAGATAATTGCAGAAATAGGGCGACGCTGCTGAATTCATTTGAATGAAATATACGAAGTATATACAGTTAACGTTTCGCAGCTCATAAGCGTAAGGGCGTAATGGAGCAAAATTTCAGTGTGTTAAATCGTGAGACAGCGGCTCCCTGGCGTGAGCCTGGACTAGCATCGAATTTGCATATATACCGAGAGACGGGTATATTCAGCGGAGCACGAAGCACAGGAACGCCGATATTAAAATAATAATTAAAACGTGTGTGCACGCGTCAAAAGAAATTGTCTTTGACGCGATGATGAGTCGACCGGGATATTTTGGACATTCGAGCGCTTTTCTTTTCCTTCAAACTTTTTTTTCCAGCCGCGCGCAGGTAGGTTGGAAAAATACTACAAGCGAGGAGTATCACGCAAGAAATATAGGAAGCTGTGAAAAAAATTAATGTACAAGCACTGTGCCCTGCGGGAAATTCATTTGCTCACCGAGTAAGGGTCGTTCGTATACGGCGCAAGCATCGTTAATTGATGGAATGATGCATTAGACGATGCACCTCCATGCGGTGCGATTAAAGTAAATGCACACCGCTTAGCCTACGGGGGTTATTATCGTACACCGGGAGCTTACCCGGCTCTCACAGGGTGAATTAAATTGAAGTTTCACAACACCTTTCGCGCTCTCTCGGTTTCTCTTCCCGGAGTCTCGGTCCCACAATTCTATTTCACTCGCTATCCGAATGAACGAGAGGGTATCGAATGGCCGCGACGTTGGATGACATTTTCCGTCCAACTGGTTTCAACTAATACCTCCGCGCTCCGGTGTTTTGTCTCTTTCGCAAATGAGAGAAAACTAGAGAATCCAGCGAATGCGAAATGGCCAACTGCGCTTTCACGTGTGCATAGCCTTCATTCGCGAGCTTTTAGAAGACTCTCCGCACTCGAAATCGACGTTTTGTAAATTGTCCGAAAACTCCGAGAGTCTGTCTATTTCCCTCTTCTCTGAATAACGTCGCTCGGGTTATAGGCCAGAGGTGGCTTCTAAACCGCTCTCCTCGTGAAAACTTTTGCCATGAACGTAAATTAGAAACCAGATAGAAATTTAGACTTCCAATAAACGAGCTTTCCCAATTTCGGTGCATAGAAGCTCGTTTCGTCTCGTTAAATAACTAATTTTTTTTTTTTACTTCACTCGAAACAAGATTAATTAGTACGAAATCTAAGCTGAAAATAGGGGACATTCTAAATATCCGGAAAATTAGCATGGCCGATGCTATATCGCTTATTTAGCACTTGGGGATTTCAAAGTTTCGAGTATTTTTTATAACCTGCCGAGTGTATCACGTATCCACTGGAGAAACTACTCGAAGATAATGAATGAATAAATTGTGAGAAAAAACTTTTTCAATTAAAGTTCTCGCCGAAGCCTGATCTCTGTGGATTCTTTCTCTATTTTAATTTTTTTTTTTTTTCGTGAAAAGTTGCGGCTACTTTTTTCCTCTTCCTTTTCCTCTTCTGCGCTCGCCGAATTTCTTCCTGTACACAAAAGTTTCATCCTCTTTACCAATTATTCATTGCCCAAACCTCGCGATCCATTATCGCGCAACGTGCGGTAAAAAATATAATAACGACGGAATGTATTTTTTTTTCTCACACTTGCTCCATCGCGGAGGCAAGGACTCGTGATTCGAAACTCTTTTTCCTTCCGTACTTCTCTCCGGGGGCACTCTTTGAAGAATTCTAATGAATTTTTTTGTGGTTGATGCACTTGCGATTCACCGGAATAAAAATGGAGCGAGCCAACTGAGAGAACAAAAGATGAATGAAAAGGGGTTTCGAGTGGTTGCTTAAAGAGAGGGAAAAAAATCTCATTCGAATATCGCAGAGGAATATTTATTTCTCTGTGAAAAATATCCTCTCTCTCACGAGGAGAAAAGAATTATTTTAATTAGGCTGTATCTTTCATTCAAATTCTTTGACTGATATTAATTGTATTTTTATTTCTTTTATTGCAGTGTTAAAACGGATCTGATGGAAGAGGGAGCCAACTCTACGCTGAGCATAGCACGGGTCGGTCCGGCCGATAGCGGAAATTACACGTGCGTCCTTACGACGATGCCAGACCAACCAGCCACAGTCCACGTTCACGTACTCAACGGTGAGAAAATAAGTTTTCATCGATCTCGTTCAGAGTTTTTTAGGTTGACTGATGTCAAAAGCACTCGGAGGGAAAAAATACTCGTAAATTTTAACGTTCAAATTTTTGGCAATTTATGGCAATAAAAATTTTTTGGATCCCAAAAATTCGTAATAAAAATATTTCATCAAAGTAGCTTAATTTTTTAAAAATATTTATAGTCCTCGCGACAAAATGAAAGATTATGACGAAAACAGATTATCGCACTCATCTAATTTTGGTGCGCGACGATTTCGTCCTCGAGCACGAAAATCCCAAATCGAAGATTCAATACAATAATGAGATTTCCTCGAAGACTTGTCAGCTTTCAGACTCTGTTTTCAGGCTTCGAGGAGCGTGTTCTTCCCGACCATTTACGTGTAATTAGATTCGCCCCACCACCGATTAAATCCCGTTAGAACCGAAAACGCTCTCGCCTCGAATCCCATTGATGCCAGAGCCAAGGGATTTCAGTGGAGAAATCTTCCCTCCTTGTACAAGCTTGAAACGCTTCCTAGCCCAATTCTGATCGTTCCGTATTGACGAACACTTGCGTCATCTGGTTTCGCGAATTAACTTTGTTCTCGAATTGTTTTGGAAATTTATACCGTTATAAAATTAACGTACCGAATTTTATAACGTTAACAAAAAACTTACAGGCTCTTATATAAAATTCGTAGTTTAAATTAAAATTCCTTGAAAGTAAAAAGCTTTCACCCTAGCCAAAAAATTATGATTTGTAACGTTTTTCATCTGCAAATGTTTTTATTTTCTTTTCGAGTTTTAAATCCACATTCATATTGTTTGTGAATAAACTTTAAGCGCTGAACCGTTTCATCCTTTTCTTTTCACCACGTGCTTTTGAACTGGTTGAGATTCGTTTTTTTCGGGAGACTCCCTGAAGAATTTTCGCTTGAATAAAATAAACGCTGACAAAAAATTGATGCACGTCGTGCTCATTCTTGTACATTCTTTTCTGAAAACGAGTACTTTAGTGATTCTCTTTGTTTCAGGAGAAAGTCTAGCCGAGCTGCATCACGGTGGCGTAGACTCGTCGAGAAGAGCTGGAAACCGCATTATAGTTCCTCTCGTAATTCTCGCGCTGGTGGTAACTCGCCTTGTGATCAGATGAAGAGAAGCGTCGCGGTACGAGAAGACTGCGCTAATTTCCCGATGGACGTTCGCGGACGAGACAACCGGCGAGGTCGACAGGACGAGAAACGGATTCGAGAAGCGAACACAGTCTCATCGAGATGAGACAATTTTCGTCAAGACCGGAATCCCCACCTCGTCAAGTTAATCTCGAGGCTAATTAAAAATAGGATGCGAGAACTTTTGTATTTTCCTGAGTGTGACTGGGATGAGTGGGCTCTTGTTGAAAATTAGTGAAAACGTCCCTGAGATCGAAAAATATCAATATATCTGTATCAATTTTTTTTATTTTACATCTTGGATCCTCTTTCTGAAAAAAACGTCGAATTCAAGACACTCTTCTTCTCCTTGATATTATTTTTTTATTACACATTTAGTTAAACAGCAGCGAGATTCTTGTGTAAAGTGTAAAAATATCTCCAATATTTCTAAGTACCGCATCAATCATCGATTTGAAAAAAATTAATCATTCTCTGTCCGGGAGAAGGAAACGTTGAATCTGTCAGGACGATTGAATGGTGTTTTTTCCTCGGGACGGTTGCACGTAAAACATAATTGCGAGCGGGGAATACCTCTTCGGAGGGACCAAACTTTAACATCGCTGCGGCTTCAGGTTGATGAATTTATCACCAGGGGAAATATAGACGTGTGTCGGTTCACAAAGCGTGCGTGTGTACTCCGGGAAGAGGGAAATAGACAAAGACAGAGAGAGATGAGAGAAAGAGAGAGAGAGAGAGAGAGAGAGAAAACAAAGCTTTCGATAGGTTCCGTCTCTTTCTCTGCTCCTCCTCGTTCCCTCCGTTACGAAAACGTCCCGAGAGACGGCACCAGCTTTGTACAACATTCGAGGCAAGTATATCCTCACTTACGGCAAAGAAGATTGTTGGCGAACTAACAGGTGGTGCTTTTAGGACAGAGACTCGTTTTCACAAGGGGCGCGATGAGTGCAAAGTCCCTGAAGTACGCGAGCTCTCGTGACGCGGACTCTTGTACGTTTGCATTCAGGAAAACTTGAATCCGGAACAAAAACGAATTTAGAAAAACTTTGATTTCGAATCGATCATCGTTGCTGGAGAAAAAAAAATCATATTCGGGTTATATCAGAGAAATATGCAAGTTTTGCGTTTGATTGATCGCGGGCGATCTTTCCAGAGACTAATTCATTATCGGACTGGAAAAATGTTTCATTCGTGAAAGAATGAGATAGGAGGAAATGAGAAAAACGCGTCTGAGCCACATTATTTTTCTTCGTTTTCCGAGAAAGCTCTTTTCAAGATTGTACATATAAGCCAGTTTGGTACATCAACGTTATATATCACTATATCAGGATTCTCCTTTCCTACTGGTTTCGTATACATTTTATTTATCGATAATGCTCGTCCAACCTCGGAAGAGTTGGCATGTAAATTTTCGGTTTCGAAAAACGTATTCTCCGTCTCTTTCGTGTAAAATCGCATTATTTTCTTTTTCGACGAAAAGGGGCGAAGACTCCAGAGGCAAGAGAGAATTCAAGAATGATGGGGAAAAAAAAGGATGGGAGCGGGATGGAGAAAAAAAATAAATAAGAACAAAAAATCAGAGAGATCTCGTTTCCATTGCTCGCGATTCCATTTCCGACCCACTTGGCAAGTGTCCCAGAGCTTTTCTTTCATTTCGGCATGGTCACAGACCCCGTCAACTGCCGTCGTAAGAGCAACGGCAGGATGTATATAAGCAGCTTTACTGGCGCCTTTTTCCTCGTACCGTAGCTTCCACATTTCCTCTCCCCGATCCTCGGCTCGTATTAAGTCCGGATATCGCCCGAGACGAGACGTCCACAGTCGTCATTTTTTTCCCCGTCGGAACCTCGGGGAAACACCGGGGGGAAAAAAATCATAAAAAAATGTAAGCGAGCAAGAATTTGAATTTTTTTCATCTCAAATTTTTTGACGACGCAACTCCTGCGAACACAAATTTCTTCATGATTATGCACGGTTTTCTTGTTTCATAAGGACCTTTATACCACCGACGGCTCGTTGTTGATTGTTCGTCAGAATAAAACGTAGCGTGATGCGAATAAAAATACCACGGGACGTGTAAAATATGTAAATATGTAACGAGCGAGAATGCTCGAGATGAGGGAAGGTAAAAACGTTGTTAATTAAGGTCGTATGTATACATATTGATAATTGAGAAGAAGGACGGGATGAGAACGCAAATAGAATATTTGAAAGATTAAAAAAGTTATATACACGTGAGTATTATCTCGAGAAGGAGGTGAGAACTGTTGTTTTAGACACACACAGCGAAATAATGTATAAATATTTTTCAAAAAAAATTACTTAACGTTGTTGATCGTCGGCCCGTGTGTTCTTTGCGTTAATTGTTATGGAAAAAAATGAGTTTCTTCACCGAGACGTGGGACCAATGGCAAACGCGAGGCTCGAGCAAAAATCGGTACACTTCGAATGAAAAATTACTAGCAATAAAAATATATTTCATCCTCATTTTTCTATTTCACATCAAAATCTCGACCTGATTTTATTTTTCGATCTTGAAAACGAATCGAGAAGAAATTCCATCGAACTTGATTATTTCATATTTCGAAAGTAATGAGAAAGAATGAACTTTTCATTCGAACGGTACGGATCTTCGTACTTTCGAACGCGATGGGAAAAATAAGGGAATATGAGAGAAAAAGACAGAAAAAGTCTCCTTGATAATCCGGGTTGACTGTCGACCTCGCGTGCCTCTCAAATGCGCCAACAGCGAGAGGAGAGTGAGAGAAAGAAAGAGAGAGAGAGAGGGAGATAGAAAAAGAGAAAAAAAAAGAGCTGAACAACCGGAAGTTTCATTTTCCAGACGTCTACAAAATTACATCGGCGCTCTCGCCCGCCCTTCTCTTTCACTCTATATAAATAGCTTTTGTCTTTCTATACTTACGATATTGCGTATTTACAGGGTGTCCCACGATTCGATGTAAAAAGTACAAGAATTAAATTTCAAACGGGAAAATCCGAGACGAGAAATCCCGAGGCACTTCACGATCCTGGTTACCAGTGTCGAGCTATCAAGCATCCAGGATTGAAAAATGTCCAAGTATTTCCCATCTCGGAATTTCCTCACGTAAACTCTTTCGTTTTTCATCATGAAAACGTCTAATTTTGGGACACCTTGTACATAAACATACAAATACACAAATACGTATGAAACATTCTGGTATTTACGCGGCAGATTTTCTTTTTCACTTTTCTCATTCTCATATTCTTTCTTCCACATTTTCCGCCAAAAATTTTCTTCCCCCCCGTTCCGAAGCGGCGACTCCCTCCCCGTCCGTTCCTTCTTTTTTCTCGTTTAGCTTTTTCTCTCCTTGCTTGTTTCTTTGCTTCGCGCTATTCCGTACTCGCCTCCTTCTCGCAAAATAAAAATAACGAACGAGGGAACGAAAGATAGAGCGCGGGAATATAGCGGAAACGTGACGTGATTTTCCGTCGGCGTACCATGATCACGTATGGTCGCCTTGTAAAGCGCAACGCGTAGATGTGTTCTCGCCCCTCGTCCAACGAAGAAAAAACATATACTTATATATAAATATATATATATAAATAAATAAAAACGCGACATTACACTTTGTACTTGAGAAAACGATGTAAAGAAAAATAAGAAAACTTACGAAGCGAATGAAAGAGGAATTATATCGTATTACGATTTGATCCGCGAAAAAACGTGAGAAAATGTTAACGGGGGTGAAAAATGTGGTTTGAACGTTGGGAGAACTAAACGCGGACGGCGAACAAATGCGAACACATGCCTAGATAATAAATAACAATAATTCGTGTTGATTCCATTCGATATTGTAATTTTCAAGCGCTGCCAACGTCCCGCACGTCGGACTATCGGGGAGGGAAAGAAGAATTATGTAAGGGAAGAAATGAATCGTACAATTTTATCATCCGCTCATCTCATCATCGAAAAAAAGAGGCCGATTCGAAGGCTGATTTTTTTATTTATTTTTTTTTATTCATGACCCTCATCGAGCCATGAAACGTGTAAAAATGTCGGTTAACCTGTATGATCTTTGTTTGTGAAGATGCGAGAAATAAAGACCACATGTTTTACAAGAATCGAGCATAAAATTTTTTTTTCCATCTCTCTGATATTTTACTACGGCAGGTCATGCATGCATTCGATTCAACTCTCAGCAACGTTTATACATTTTTTTTAATATTCAAAAGTCAGGAGAGCGAGAGACAAAGATCACGAAAAAATGTCATCGCGACTGGAACAAAGAGAGGAAAATAATTTCTACCCGAATAACAAAGCCGGGAGTGAGAGGCGGACTAAAAGGTAGAATTCTAATGCGACAACATTCGTCAGATGTAGAGGCAACGTCCCATAACGAAACTCGAAAGTTTTCGAGTCGAGGAGAAAGAAAGCTGCAGAGAAAACCGAGCGGAGAAAAACGAGGACGGAGATGGAGCATTCTTTTGAGATCATCAAGAATTCGCTTTTTCAAAGCAAAGGTGAGAAGAAGAGAAAAAAGCGACGGACACTTGGCTCGAAAAAAGAAAAGCAAAGTGGGAAATTCATAGACGAGGGTGCAGGCGAGAGGAGGAGTAAATAAATTCGAGAACTGAGAAGCTCTTTGTAGATCAAAAAGCCCGATAAAAAAAACTGAACTCACATACTCTGCGAGCATATTCGTCACGAGCCTGGAATAAAGGAGCGATAGCTCTCGTTTCTTCCTTTCTATTTTTCTAGTCATTCAACAGTTTTTAATCCGGCTCACGAGCGTCGTGTGTGCGATTCTTGTAAAATCTAATTTCACGCTTACGAGGGAAGCGTTACACCCGCGAGGATCCTTTAATTACCAAACAGCACGAGGGGAAAAGTTTTGAGGAAAAAAGATTGGACAAAGGCCAGAGCGAAGCTCCCATTGTGTGTATCCCGCGAGTCAGGAAAAGTATACGAAGACGCGATACAAGAAAAAGAAAAGCGTCGGAAAATTTTCACGATGTGAACTCGCGGAGAGGGTTCAGGTGCACCGGAAGCAGAGAGAGGCTTCGAGAGAAAATTTTCTAGGAACAAAGTTGCACGACGACGTGTTCGGAGGTGAGCGCTCGCTGCAAGCTGGGCAAACAGGGGGGAACAGATGCGGTCACGGAAAACGCTCGTCCGGTTCAAAACCAAACGAAACTCGACTGTTTTTACTCCCGGGTCACTCGAGTTGAACGAAAATGAAGGAGAATCGGAGAGCAAAAAAGAAAGAGAGAAAAAATCGAAAGAAAAGAATGTCCGGGAGGAAGAAAAAGGTGTGCTCGCGTTTTAGCGAGATCTTCGAGAGCTTTTAACGCTCTGTTTGGAGATGGAAAAGCACCGAGAGCCATACTTTTCTTGAGAGCACGTATGTTCCTTCGCTCCGGGAGAAATATTCGAGGAGAAAATAATTTGGAAAAAATTTGTGGCTCTCGTTTCTCTCGTCTTATCGAGCTCGTGAAATGCTTCTGGTACGTCTTTTTCGTTTCACTCGCCGCGGGTGAAGGACGAAGCTGGACAGGAACGTTCGCTTTTTTTTGCCAATATTCGTGGAAGCATGCAATAGGAACGAACCATTGATTGTTCTGCGGAATCGACGATAAAGCTTTGTTCCATCTTGCGATGATACGTGTGTACGCGTTTTGATTCGCCTGTACACACGTATTTCCGCAATCGGTTTCGAGTTCGTCCAGTCGATATCGTTTCGTTGTGATTGCCTTTTACCGATATATCGTTATAGAAAAATATCCGAGAGGGAGACGGCTTCGCCAGCTGGAAAATGTCACGAGATATATAAAACGAAAAAAAAAAATCGCTCCTTGTCATCCATGTATAACTGTACATGCGATATATAGTGTGAGACCAAGTGGGATATAATTTTTCATCGCTCTCTTTTTTACCCTCTCGCGCCCCGGGTACACTCTCTCTCTTTCTCTGTCGCCCCTCAAAACTATAAAAGCGCGGAGCGCGAAATGGCAGTTTCGATTATTCAATTTTCGACATTGCATGAAACATGGAGAAAGCTTGACCGCGCGTGTTAAAAACTCAGTTTCAAATGTCACTTCATGCTTTTTTTTTGTCCAATTTTTTTTTCAACATTCACGCACATTATTCGCGAATTTGACGTTTTTCAGAAGCTTATTGAATTTTCGCGTTTGAGCGAATGACTTTGAAATTTTAAAAAAGTTTGCGTACGTGTACACGCACTAGACGAGACTTTATTTTAGTCATAAAGGTCGTTATAAAAATTTTCGAACGAACGTTTTTTATTTTTCATGCATATTCTCCTTTTTTCCAAGCATTCATAATTCGTAAAAAAAATTTAAGTCAATATCTATGATTAAAAACGTGATTGAAAAATTGATTTTTTCCGATCGAGTCATGTAAATTATTCGATGAAAAATTCCTGCAATAAAAAATACTTCAATCGTTTGTCCATTCGCTACATTTTAAAATTTTCATTTTACTAAAAAACGATCTAAAAAATGTATCGAGGACATCAGAACTCTGGATTTGTTCATCCAAAAATCGTTATTGCAATTTTCATGAAATAATTTCGAACGCATTGAATCATAACCCCAGGAGTAGCTGATAAATTATCGATTGGCTTTCACACGGAATAACTCTGGCTGTAATTCTCTCGTTACCTCCAAATAACAATAAACGCACTCACGTATTTTTTTAAGGATTCGTGAATAGAACTCGCTACCGATACTCGCACTCCGACGTGTCAACGGCGACAAAATATTGGCCTCGGTATAGCGTGGAAATAACCGACGTTCGTTACAAGCAACAATAACCGTTTATCCATATTTCAACTATCGGCTGTTACGCGCGTATTATGTGCGAAAATGCATGTACGAATTTTCCACATATTACGTAACGTAGACAGGTGAAAATTCGAGGGAGAAAATGCAATGGCGTTGCAAAGAGAGCCTTGAAATTTTTTTTTCATATATGTATCGATTCTTCATATAACAATCATATTTTCGACATTTTTCATGATCAAATTTCGTGCCGAGAAAAGTAAGCGGATGAAAAACAAAGAATTTTCGGCGTTTTCCGGAACAGGGAGAAAAACCGGGCACGATTTGTTCAATGTTTCTCGAGCCCTTGTTCGTTTCGTTACCAACATCGCTACGGGCTTTCACACTCGGAAATTGCGACAGGGAGAAGCCGTCATTTCCGCGTGTACGCGAGAGCGTTCAGACGGAAAAGAGAAAACCGAGAAAAAAATAAAACGTGCGAGTGAAAACAGTAAAAGCTGTCGCCTGATGAATTTCACGCTGTAATCAAACTGCGTGACGGACCATACACGTTGCAATATCGGAGCTTTCGATTCTCCTTTTTCACTGCTCCTCGTTGTCCGTTTTTGTCGTGGTCCTTTCTTCCCTGGCTCGTACAGTTCTTCCGAAGAGATTTATGGTTCCTCTTTGTCGTCGAGACTTCGCACATCACCGCGAAACGCCGTGTCCGGAAATAAAGACAAATGGGCCGTGGGTGAAATTCGTACTTTTCCGTCAATGCTAATAATTACTAGCACGAGAAAACGTTACAAAGGAGTGACTAAAAAATGGCAATTTGCAATGAAGCGTTTTAAAAAAAAATTGAAATATACGTAGAAGAGATTTAAGACTTAAATAGAAAAGTTTGAATTTAATTTTTCTCTCATTCTCAACGCCTCCTGAAAACCAACAGAAAATTAATACGTTCCTCGATGTGGAGCGCGCCAGATGCAAGAACAGAAATCAAGGCCGAGGAGGGTAAGAGTCCTTCGGAGCAAAAGTGTCGCGAGCTGGAAGGCGCCAGCTTTTTTTTCGAGCCCCGTAATGTCTGGGGCTGTAAAAGTCACGAAATAAGGCTGCTTGGCATTCATTCAAGTGGCAGCGGCAGAAGAAGCGATTGGAAATACCAGAAAAAAAGAGTATACGAGTCCTTAAGGAAATTCCAATTTTTTGCACTCGTTCGCGTTAATTAAAATATGAATGGCCCGACGTTGTAAGCGCAGATTCGCATTGAGTAATAAAATCTGCAAAACTCTAAATCATAAAAAAAGAATCAAAGCTTGTATTGAAAATGAGAAACGAATTGAATTAAAGTAAATTTTTTATAATCAACAAGTTTTGGTGCTGAACCGATGGCAAAAACTTTTAACGCAATTTTTTTTCTCGATACTCTCACGGAAGAACAAGTCCTCCGACTTCCTGTTAAATATTTTGCGTGCTCGAGGTTTATCCACTTGAGAAATAATCAAGCACCCACGCCGAAGTGTCCATGAGCATAAAAACAAAACATTACACGGAAACACAACTCGCTCACCCGAGAGGTTTATGAATATTCGACGTCGAAGAGTTGCTGGTGACTCCATGGTAGAGACGACTAGCCCAAATTCTCCATACACGAAAGTACGTTAGCATACACGTGTTATAGCGTCACTATACTTCGTATTCAAACTCCGTAACGCTCTCTCGTGTGGGAGTTTATAGAAAGAGAAGAGACTCGGTCCACGCGCTATCCTGGTTATCATGTTGGTTGAACGCGAAGTATCCTAGACTGCCCGTCCTTCCACTCGTCCTCTTAACATTCATATACCTGGTGCAGCGTTGGCGTATACAGGATGTCCTAGGAATTACGTATAAGGATGATTTCGAAAACAGAGCCGCATAATTTTGAGTCGTGAATATTTCGTTTTTTCAAACGAAACAGGTCCAAGCTACCAGTAATATAAAATGGACTAATTAACGAATGTCCCAAACATTACTTCCCTGGCTATTAAAATCGAATCATGTTAGTCCCAATGGCTGCAATCAGGCTAGACCTGATACAAAAGCATGATGTGGCACATATTGTATCCGGTTCAGGTTACTTTTGGAAATTAAAGAAGTTCCAATTTGAAATCATCCGTCAGCTCGTCAGGTACAATTCAAGCTGAGGTGATCTTCCCGGAACACATGAGTTATATTTGTTTGAAGTATATTCACCGCAAGCATATTATATTCAGATCATGCTCACATTATGTCCAGATCAGGCCCTGAAAAGTATTCCATCATGAGAACCGTACGTAACAAATCGTTACAAGCCCTGTTACGACCACATTAAGGCAAAATCAGATTGGCTAATCGGATATTCATCAAATCCCTATCTGAATTTCTAGCCAAGGGACCACGACACTCGAATATATGCCCGGGGTATGATGCTCCAAATTGGTTCACATTATCAGAGACTCAATAATATCGTCACTGGTACGTTGGATCGAAAAGAGCCTCGGGACTTTCCGTGTTCAAATATTATCGAGATTCTTATGTTTCTATTTTAGATATCAAGTTATGGAACACGCAGTATAAATATGTGATGAAGAGTGCACGGGAGGGCAGCTACGACGACGAGTGAACGAGCGAAGGCTTCCACTCGCGTGTACTACGTGGTGAGATTACACCGGATATTGGAGTTTGTGTGGTTAAACTCGGCAAACTTCATCGAGCTGTCACCCATATCCGTGGCGACGTACGTACATACACGCTGGACGTATACCGTCGGGTAATACCCTGGCTTATAATCCGCAGGGTCGAGGACCGTCACCGAAATTAACGCAGTGATTAGCCAAGAGTTACACGTCTCGTCGGACTGCCGTAGTCTCACTCATACGGATTACAATATTCCGTATCACGACCATTTCCTCATTGAAAGTTTCGCGTGATTCTCGACCGGCTTATCGATCTCTTTTGACACCTCAACGAAAAGGGAATAAAATCCGCAAAAAGCGAATAAACTTGATGTTGAATATTATATTTTAATTGAGATTTTTAATTTTCCAACGTTTCCGATAACAAATATCATACATCCGGAGATAACGAACGGAAAGAATGCAACTCATTATACCGAGCAGAGTAAAAAAAATTCACGTTATTTTTAGCGATCAAAACAATAAAAATTAAATTTCTTAATTAGCGTATTCATGTAAACGGATTTCCGATAAAGTTATTGGTAATTTTATTGATCAAACAGTATGAAAAAAATTACACATGCACCAGCAAACATTGATAGAGATGCGAATATTTTTTACTGCAGTCAACGTTTTTCGACAATTTATTAACTTTTTCACATACGAGAGACATTTTTTAAAACGATCACGCTGTCCTTCCGCTTGTACCGATAATCAAATGAACGGAAAAAATTCAATCGATAACGTTCGCTGACGCGATTCGATATAAATTTAGGACAATGGAGGTAAAAGCATTGATGAGTACGGACTGAAAGTTTGAGCGGAAAATAAATCGTGCATTATTGTGGGTGAACGGATTTGAGGGTCGATAATCCATCGGAAAGAGAAAGAGCAAGAGAGATGGAATAAAGTAGCTTGAATAATTTCTGAAATCCCGTCCATTATCGTAGTTAGATTAATCCACTTTTATTCTCGGAATGAAATTTGCCGTTGGCTGTTCTCGGTTCCATCCGCGAGTCGCTGTCTCCTCGCGTCCGCGTTTCCCGGAGAACGTTTTCTCGTACGATATCACAGAGGCGGGAAGACACAATAAGGCATTTACGTCGAGACTCACGCAGACAAAGAATTTTATGTAGCACCGGAGACGAGCTAATTTCGTTTGGAAATTTGAATTAGTTTCTCGACTAAACCAAAGGCTTTTATCCAATTTCATGTTATTCCTGTAGTTTACGAATCCACGCGGAGATACTGTTAGGGAAGAATTCAAGTTTATCAGCCATTTCAACCCCGCGGAAACCCTCTTTTCAACAATTCACGATCCCCGAACGATCACTCGAAGACATTTAGGATCGTCATTAACTATTTATACCGAAAGTCGATTCCGATAAGGATTTTCTTTCGCAAGAGGAAATCGTATCGGTGACGCGGGAGCTACGACGGTTCGCTATTGTATTTTCTTAGTGTTATCGTATTCTTAATTATTTTTAGAGCAGATTTTTTAATTATCGTAAAGAAGCGAAGGGTCGATATATTTTGCTTCAATTCGCTAACGGGCGATTCACGAAGCAGCTGCAACACATTTTCCCCTTTACCAAAGCTCTTAAAACTAAATCTTTTTTTATTATTCTCGCAGGAACAGTTCTCGGCTATTGTTGGATCCTGCAGGAAACATTCGCTTTCGCATTATAGCCCGGAGCAGATACGCGGTCCCTGCAAATACCTTCGGATCCATGGTAGCTCGCTAATTTCATAAGTGGATCGGTGATAAATCCGAGGAGCGTGAGAATCTTCTCCCGAGACGGTAAATCTGAGAAAAATTGCAGCGAATATTCTCCCAAGAATATCTGATGCTCTGATACGCTTTTGATGGCGAGAGTAATATTTATTTCGCGAAATTCGCCTCGCGCTCTGTAACGTCGCTACTAAAAGCGAGGGAACATAATATCCGATGATTTCTCACAGGCAAAATAAAATAGGAGAGAAGGCGAAAGGAGGCGAATGAGGCGAGGAGAGGTCGTAGAGATTTCCCGATCTCTGCTAGAGAGGAAAGAAGAAAAAGGTAGCAAAGTAAAAGCGATCTACGTATCCGGCGATGAAGGAACGAAATGAGCGAGGAAGGAGGATAAAAAAATAGCGATAGCGCGAGGGTGGGTTGATGGCGAGAAAGAAAAGGGCGGTCGGGAAAAGAGATGAAAAAACGTAAGAAAGAAAATGGAAGCGAAAGGATGAGGAGAGAGAGGAAGAAAAGGGAAAATCGCGCTCGTTATTTATGACCAACGCGCGGCAATTCTACGAGAGAGCTCCTGCCGCTGTGTGTTGCTGCTTTTTATTCATGCCAAGACGAAGTGGGCGCAAAGTTCAGCGGGAGAGAATCCCCGAGGACGGGGGCGAGGAAAAGGAAAACGGAAAATGGATACGGAGGAGTAAAGAGAGGCTTCGAGCTGAAGATGGGAGATGGCCATTAGACCGTCATTAACCTACTTGCCTTGCGTTTATCGATGCTCAGGATGCGGCCTCGTTCAACGAGCATCATTGCATCTGACCAACAGGTTAACCGGCAGCTATGAGCTCCTCCTGGACGCCCTTCGCCTCATCTGCTCGACACCCACCGAGAAAAGCAGCGAGCGTCATGAATCTTAATTGTGACTGTTGCAACTTGTGCCAAGATGTTAAATCGCCGACGACTCGCTCCTTCTCTTTCGGTCCGTTGGGAACTTTGTCTCTCGAGAAAAAAGTCTCTCTAATTGTGACTCGAGAATTTTTCTCGTTAACACAATATACATATACTAAATATGGAAATAATTTGCAAGTATCAGGTTCCGAAGGTATTTTAGAGGGATTTGTAGAAATGTGACTTGAGACAAGAAAGTTATCAACACTTGACGAGATCGAAAAATCGAATCGATATAAATGTGTTAAAATTAATGAGCGAGAGATGTCGCCAACAATCAGGCGACTTAGACTATTCTCTCACCCGTTTTCCCCCACTCCTCGCGGATTTAGTTTAGATAGATAGATAGATTGTGTTTTTATTGTACTAGAGACAAGCCCGCGGGTACAAAAGAGGTACAATCGAGGTAAAACTTATAATTAATTACAATAATTGTTACATCGAGATTGAGAAGACTTAGAAAGAGATAATAGAGAGAGATCGAATAACAAGATGCATATAAACGAACACAATTAGGTGGCATAGTGAGGTTAGTGAGAATATAAAGAAAAAGAGAGAACTAGCTGTGCTCAAAAAGTACGAATTGAGTTGAGGACTCAGACAGACTTACTGTTAAAGACATGAGTGAACAGGGCACGCTTGAAGCTGGCGTCCGACCCAACGCTACGGATGGGTTCTGGGAGCGCACTCCAGAATCGAATGGCAGAAAAAGCAGTAGAGTTAAAAAGAGTGGTCATACTCGCAAAGGGAATTGCAAAGTCGAGCACTTGCTGGACACTGCGCAAAGTTGAGGTGCAAGCACATACTGCCGAGCGCAGCACAAGCTGATTGGCGAAGGAGGGTGGTAAACCATATTTATTCGCTCAGTAGGTAAAAAGTCCAAGAAAATAGAGACGACGTTGGGCAGTTTAGGAGAGTTCGTAGGCGAAATTTCCGACAAGGAGTCCTCGTTTGACCGTGTAAGCGTTTAGAAAAAAGAACTGTCTAATCGAAAGAATTGTTAAGCTCAAAGAATTGTTAAATCAAAAGTAAATTTGTCAAGAAAGAAAATATTTTGTTAAATAAAATTGCGACTTCGACCGTCAAAGGCCACAGAAGCGCCGAGAGAAGCGAACAAAGAAAAAAACATATAAGTGACTAAATTTATTTAATTATGTGGCATAGAAAATCTGGCCTGTCTGGCTGAACCTGCCCTCTCCTGCTCCCAAACAAAAGAAAATAATATATTTATTTAATTATATATTGTTAACTGTAAGCCAACTGGCGCCCAACATTGTCAAATTATAAAATAAAAGATAACCAAAGAGCCTCGCACACCGTTTTCTGGCCACATGGTGCGGCGAGTGAGGAAAAAGTTCCGTCTCAGACTATACCGACAACCATTTTCTCATCAATTATTGAACTCATTCTTGCAAGATCGAATTCGCAAATACATATTTACTATTAGAAAAAAAGTAAAATTACCTTCAAAGTTGATCTTTCATCGAAACTATCGCAGGATATGTTTTACAGGATGAATGGCATGGGATACGGAAGCGAAGTCTTTTTTTATTTTCTTCTTCGATGAGGATCAACAGGTTCCTCGGAATGGCATTCTTTCGAAAGTCCTCGTCGTCCGCGTCTCACGGTTTCTCTTTCTCTCTCGTTCTCTCTTTATCCGTAGGGTGACAAATCCCTTGGTCGTTGGTGGAGGCCAACAGGTTAAATTTGCTTGCGTCACGAAGAGATAGTGAGTGCAGCAAAAATATACTCGGCGATATGCTAGCTTCGAGGTCTCAGAGAGCCCAACCGCAGGACCAAATAAAAACTTTTTCCGCGCGAAAGATTCGGCAAAGTTCCCCGGTAGGGGCGAACGGGTGAGATTGCAAAGATTTAAAAAACATATGACAGCGGAAGTTGGACTTTTAAGAAGGAAAAATGCTTCCGCGCTTCCTGAACACTTGATTTTCTCATCCCTGAAATTCAACGGGAATTCCGAGCACTCGGAAAAATTTCCCAGGAAGAGTTACGTCGCCGGGAAACGTCGTCGATCGCGGAAAATACGTCGCAACGACGGAGTTCGACCGTTTCTACAAATAGCCAGAGGGAAAACTTTATGAATGAATTACGCTGTTTCCCTTAACCCTCGAGTTCGTACGCTCATCTACATCCATTTTTATGCGAGCTGACATACACGTGCAGTCCGGAATTAAGCGAAGTGAAAAATCGATGGAAACCTCTCGCGAGATTCTCGCCACTCTGACTCTTGAAGCTCCTCTCCACTACATACAATATTCCATTCAATTCTTGATGTTCCTTTCTCTTTATCAGGAATATACGCGCGTGTTAGAACGACGGGAGCATTCTCTTCTTCGGCTCTCTCACTTTTCCCGTTTCGTTCTCTTTTTCTCACTGGTGAAAATAAAAGTTTCCAAGAGCTAAAAAGAGAGAGGAAAAAAGTGGAGGAGTCCTTGCTGAGGATTCTTTACTGCCCGGCGTTTGTCCTCGTATATGAAACGGAATTAGAATGAATACGAGGTTTATCCTTAAATTTATAAAATTCCGGATGGCGTAGCTGGAAAAAGAGATTATTAATCGTAAAGAACACTCCTCTCGAGCCATTTTATTTTCGAGCATTTGCATATTTTTCTGATTTAATTTTTTTCTCTTTATTATCTCCTTTAACTCGTACCTCGTATGTGTATTTGTGAAATCCGAGCTATTGAACGTTCCATGTAAAATTCTTTGAACGTTTTACTCGTCAAGTTGACGAGTCGGTAATTAGTTTGCGAAATCGCGTGCAACGCTTCCCCAATTTTCCACGCCCTGAATATCGAGAATTCCCATCGATTTTTCCCTACACACCGTGTGCCCCCACACGATCAAATTACACCGCGTTTTAAATTCATTACACAATTGCAGCCTTGTAATAAAAATTTTAATTTTCCTTCTCAATTTCACCGCGGCTCCCCGCAAATCTTCCGAGTCTCGTTCAAGAAAAACTTTACGAGGAAAAATGAGGAGGAAAAAATAAGAAATAGAGGAAAACGGCGGATCGGCTAATAAATAAGTAAGTTGAGAAGGGAAGTATGAGAAAGCGGCTAGGAGTGAAGGTTTCGGAGCAACAATGAAGAGCCTTTATCGAAGCTCCGAAGCGCAAGCTAAATCGCTCCTGGAGAGAGATTGCGAGTTTCTCCTGGCTGGTTGACTCTCGCTCCTCGGCTCTTGTTCTTCCTCTCTTCTTTATGCGAAAAAGAACTGGCCGGGTAGAGTCAAAAGGTAGATATATACACGGGAGAAGATGAAGCGGAAGCTTTCCCTCGACCGAACTTCGTGGTCTGAGGATCGTCGCTGCGGATGGGACATTAGCGAAAGCTCATCTTGCTCTCTCCTGCTCCTTTCCAACCTTTATTTATACATCTTTCGCACTCTCGCTTAGATATATATCTTTATATCAACGCCAACATGCCGTAACAAATATCGTGAACATGGCACGGAATATTGAGTACCCGCTATCTTCCTCCTCGTTTCCGGAACATTTTATTTTGTGGAATAATAACGTGTCTGCCTTCATCTCCAGCCAACGGTTGGATACACATGTTTTACATATTTATATTCATTAATGATATTCGCGTTTATTTATTTTTATTTTTATTTTTCATCCTGATTATACTCGTTTCTCCATTTTCATCCTGTGGATCGGAATGTTTTTAACCGAATATTCTGTCCTCCTCTCAACCTGCTTATTTTCGTAGGATCCTGGACCGAAAAACTGGACGATAAGCGAGTTTCGTGGATGTGTTTCAAAAAGGCTGGACTTCCGTCGGTCGTGTCCTCTCTTTCGCTTCCGCAAGCTCGGCGAGCTTACGCGTCACGTAAAAGCGGTATAACATTCCTGTGTGTAACACGTGCTAGGAACGTTCAACGACTATGTACGAGTAGTAAAAGAAAAGAGAAAAAAAAGATCAGCCACACGTACGAATACCAGAGGCGAGGCTCTTTTCTCCCTCTCTCTCTTTTCTTTAAAAAATCCACAATTTTCTACACATCGACGGGTTAAATTACGAGGGAATTTTCCTTTTTCTTTACTCTAATATTTCGAATTCCGGCAAGATTTCAAGAACAAACTTTTCCTCTCATTCTCCGCAAAATGCGCAATTTCATTTTTCATTTTTTCTCTTGTTTTTCAGGATCAAATATTTTTCTCGCACAGAGGGAACGTATGTGCCGTCTCCACGAACGACTTCTTGAATTTTCAATGAAAATCGATATCTGCATCCAAATGATTTATTCCAGAGCGGAGCTTCTCTCTTCTGACGTTTCATTCTAGAGATTCACCGAGGATCCGAGTGAAATTTTAAGAGGGCACTAAAACTGTCTTGGCTCCGAAACTACTCCGTAAAATTGATCTTGTCGAATCGTTATAAGCTCATATATACTTCGAGCTCTCGCCAAGAATATCGCGGGTGCGTTGAGACTTTGACGATCGCGGCGAACTTTATATCTCCGTGCTTTGTCGCGGAATCTGAACAAAGAGAAGCTTTTTTAGGCCGCTGATCCGGCGCTCGCCAGGCCTGATCAGCGCCGAATCAGGACTGGCGAGGGCCGGATCAGCGCCGGGTGTAACGCGAAAAAATTTCTACTCGGGTGGCCATCAGCTGAGGCGATTAGAACGCGCAGCACAAAATTTAAAGATGACATTTTTTTCCCAACTCGAATTAAACAAAAACTCATTTCTCTTCTGGAAATTAAGCGAAAGGCAAATAATGACCAATCTTCGAATGAAGAAGATCAAGAAAAAGATGCTGCGAGCCAGTCCATTAAATATCTAACGGTCTCGTTATCATTATCGCATTACGGGAAAAAAAGGGGAGAAGAGGGAGTTCGGGGGAGAGGGGGGGAGAGCCGTCGTATTTTAATTAAAAGCTTCCAGTGGTGAGAGGACTCGGAGTGAAGCAAAGAGGATTTTTCTCCGGCGTAATGAAATACTTTTACAAAGGAAAAAGGTTAAAGGATTTCCCCGGTAACGTCTTGGCAAACGCACGTATCCTCGGAGCCGCCACCTTTCCCCTCACAGTTCTTCCATCCCAGTGTGTTTATTTACCGTTATAAATCTTGATAATTAAGAAATACGAGGAGCTCCTGTTTTGGCCGGTATATACGGATGCCGGGCTAAGAAAAATGCGCTTCTGTAGACTCAACTTTTTTTATCTCCGGTAATTATTTTCATTCCGGCGTCGAGCCTTGGAAAATGAAGAAACGGCGCGAGGAATATATTACGCCGGTTACAATTATCCAACATCTTTACGTCCTACTGTGTTCATTCAGATTCGCCCTAGAAAATTGCTTTTCGAAATCTAGTTTATTTTTTTATTTTTTTTTAATACGGTATCTCATTGAAAGCGATTCTGAAAATAAACGAGAAGACCTCGAGAGAATTAATGAACACTGTGTCGCTGACAGTTCACACGAAACACAGGCTGCCACTGAGCGCATTTGTTACGTTTTCAAATTAGCTTATTCTCTTTGCGATTATGAGAGCAGGTAAGACAGCTCTGTGTATAAGTATTCGGTTTCGTTGGAAGGATGATGCGCGTGTACCGAGGAGATGCGACTATGCGGACCCGGATCCCGGGTGAGTGCTTTGAGAGTTGCAGTCGAGCCCAGTTTTCCCGGGTCAAGGTGAGTTTGAACAACTCGTCAAACGTTCGGTCTGACAAAAGTGTCGTCGCGGCTAAGAACAACTCTCCCAAGTTGAATGGGGAAGGGGAAACGAAACTCTCGCTCAAAGCCTGAGCGCAAACAAACAATATCGAAACCCCTTAGCCTCTACTTTTCTTATTTGGCCCCATTCGTCTTCGTTCCTCGGGTAATCGCAATTCCACGACTGCGGAGCTCTCAATTTCCCTCCGGAACATTCTCCTCGCTGACTCGGGCTCCGATTATATCCCAAGCCTTGTTACCTCTCTCATTCCGGGATCACTAACGCTCCGGCATTAATCTGACAAAGTAGACGCATCGCCCGTCTCCTCTCCGACTTTCTATGAAAAACGATATAACGTCGAGGACTAATGACGGCGTCGCTGATCCCCGGGACAATCATTACTCAAATTATTATTCTTGGTCTGTTTTTTTTCGAATCGATAAATCCCTGAAACAAATGATATTTCCCTCCTGAAAGTATGTTTGAATAAATCGTTGCATTGTGCGCGAGCCCTATCGTTGACAAATTTCCACATTCCATTGATTTGTTTAGCTGTTCATCTTTCGTCGATTTATTATTATTCTTTTCTTTTTTTTTCTCGAAAAAAGCTCGTATTGAGAGAACGCGTAAAATACGCCGCGTGAAAGGAATTTTCAATAGGAACAAACGAGCTTTGGTAAAGGGTGAAACGCATATGAGCAACCGCAGGCAAATTCTCTTTGTCTCGCTCGCTCTGTATCTTTCGCGCTCTCGAAGCCAGATTTTTCCCACATCCGGTAGCCGGGAAGGGAATGTGTGCCGAGAGCGGCGCGAGAGAGGTCGCGGTACACACGCGGCACACGTTTGGGCTTTTTGTCTTTTAGCCGAATAACACGACCGAAAAAGCGGAGCGGGACCATCGATGAACGAAAGAGAGAAAGAGAGCGAGTGATTTATTCCACAATAAAATTTTAATTGCGAATCCAATTTCCAATCGTTGGAAAGATCCGCATTCCCCTCTTTTTTGCTCTTTTCTGCGCCCCGAGAATGTAAATCGAGTCAGATATGTCATTTCTGTACACCATCCTTGCCAAACACAAGGACAAGTAAATGTATACAAATATTAAATGTACCAACAGATCGGAGAGATGAGCCACGATTTTTCGATCTTTTTTTTTCAATTCCTGCTCACCCCCGACTCTCGATTCATTGTGCTCAAAAATGAATCGCCGTGTTCTGGTAATTATATCGATCGTTCCAGATGCTTTTATTTTTCCGCATGTCCCAAATTCGTTCGGTTATTTATTGTTTTGCAAGAAAATGCTTGAGTGATCTGTCACAGACTCGTCGGATGGAAAAATCTCCAAAAAAAAGAAGAAAAATGTTTCCCTTCACAAAGGGATGACTTTCGACTGTCACTGATTTTTTTTTCGGTATCCATTCATCTTTCTCGATGTACCTTTTTTTACGGAGTCCTGACAAAATATTGTAAACATTTATTGGGGCGGTGCTCTGCTTACAAGGTTAGGAGGTTGCTGAGCCGGAAAGAGTTTGGGCGGGTGCGACTGACGGATGTATGAGTGAAGCGCAAATATTTTTGTACACCAATATTGACTCAGACTTTTTGAGGAAACGTTCCAAAAGCGAGAGCAGTTCTCACTCGTCGAATGGAAGAAAATGCGTGAAAGCAAAATTCATGCATAAATGAAATCATCATCAGTCGCTTGACACGTCTCTTCAACATTTTGTCTTTTGAATCGTTTTTTTCTGCAGTTTTGGTCCCTCGAGGACGAAGGGAGGAAATAATCCGTGGAGCAAACACCTTCGATCCCTCCTGTATCAAAGTTTCGACTTGTCCATCGGGATACACATCCAGCATCGCGAGACAAAGTTAGATTGGATCGCCGCGCGAACCCTTGTTAACGGTGTATATCGCAGACCACGGAATTTGGTCGACCACAATACTCGACAAATTCCGAACGGAAATACAGATACATTTTCTCCCCGAAAGATATGGGAGGGACTTTCTCAACGCTCTTTTGGAAGCTATAAAAATACTCGGGCAAATTACGAGATCGAATCCCCTCAGAAAAACTTTTTTTTCTCCCGATAAAAAATAAATCTCCGGCAAAACTGAATTTTCCAATAAATCACGCGGTTTTGGTACAGTCGAACGAAATATTCAGAGCTTTCAAAATTGACACAACGCGAGAACGTTTTTGAGATGAAAAAATGATTTAATTTTTTTTTTTTCAGTGGACATCAATGACGAAAACAGACATGGAAGGTCATATAGTTGAGAGATATTCGATTCTCCGGAATTACGTCGATAATTGGATGTGGCCGCGGTTGGTTATGCAAAATAGTGCCAATTCGCGGATCGAGCCAATCGACGGGAACGCGTAATCCAGATACGGGTCCGGGATAGTGCGCCAAACGCGGCGTACCGACTATACGCGTAATTACCTGTAATTACGCGCAATTACGTTACTCGAGCTGGGCTCATCGGACTTGAATTCTCTCGCGATATTACATCGAGTTTAAGAGAAGACCGTGTATCGATTCTCCAGATCGAATCGTTCAGATTTCATGAAATTATAAGGAACTTTGGAAATACATCCTCATTTGTTTTTCAGTGCGTGCGGTTCAATTATCCGAGAACCACTGAAAATAATTTCAAATCCGCGATAATGATTTTAAAAGAATTATCAAGCCGGAACGTGGTATTTATTATTCAAAATTTTCAGGGTCGACAAAATTGAACGAAAATAAGAAAATACGAGTACTCGGGCTGAAGAAGATTTAGCTCGCGATAAACGTCACCTGAGTCACCTTTTGTGTGCAAAACGAGAGGATTTCGGCTGACAAGCTAGAACCCTTAAACGTAAACAGTTGACACGTGAGATATACGAGAGGACGGATATCGCGCATGTATACCTGTTTCGGGAAAATCTGACGAAGGTGTGAAAAAAGAGAGGAAAAGCGAAAGCTCGTTGATGTCGAGCTAAGAGAAAATCTCCAGTGCAGTGAATCTGTCGTCCGCGTCGTGACGTACGGGATGGGGAATCAGAAAAGCTCGCTTTAAATTTTTTCCCCTATTTTTCCAAAAACCAACGTCCACGAGTCTTCGTGTAGCGTCAATGATTCTTTATTTTTTATACCCCCGTGCAATATATATCTTCCTTCCTTTTTTTCTTTATTAAAATTTTCTTCGTCCGCGTGCATCGTTGTTTCGCTCTTCCCTCGTGCTTTTTTGGAATTTCCCCGAGTTTCAACGACGAAAGCGCTGGTCGTATAAAAATGTTTTTCCTCTTTCAGTTCGCTTCATACGGAATGTCCCATATTTCGTAGTCGCAAAATTTAAAGCGAATTCATACACGGGAGTCCTGTGGACCAGGTTTACCTTGACGTGGAAAATCTCTCGGGACCCTCAACTCAAACATTTTTTTTTGCAAACCTCCGACCGAACGGCGAGTTGAAGGAGAGAGGAGGGCGAATTTTTTTGATCAGTCGCAATAACTCCTCGGAGACTACGTATATGCGAAATTCGAGAATGAAATATCCATACCGGGTTTCGAACTCGAGAATTCCTTAGGTAAGAAAAATGCGCGTTCCTTCTCCTCCGATGGGTTAGAGAACCGATATCTTCAAGTATAAAATAAGAAATTCCGCAATTGTAGTAATTTAAGAATATTTCAACATCTTTGCAATTTTTTAACCGACAGAACCAATCTTCGTCACGTTATGTGCGCTAGGATTACATTTTGAAAACACCGAGGAGCGATATTGAAAGAGGGATATCGTCTTAAATAGAAAACTCCCAGAGCTGAGAAACTTTTTTTAATCGCGCGGAGAGCGACTTTTTAATCTTGTTCGCTGATTCCAGCTTTCTTCGCTAATGTAAAGCAAAGATGAAGAAGAGAGAAGAAAAAAAAAAAGAGTACGAGATTAATCAGCATCAAGGTGCAAGAAATTAATTTTTTTTACATCTCTCTCGGTGCAGACGGATGGAAGATTTTCATCACTACTTTTTTCGCCCTTTTTCATGGACGTCTGTTTAGGTGTAAAATGAGACCGGATCGATCCGCAAGAGTTTAATGAAAAAGGTGGCGAGGTCCGGTATAAACTCTCCTGCCGGACCGTAATACGAGAGAAAACGAGAGAGAAGGAAAAACGGAGAGAAAGATGCGGGACGTCGTGCAGGAAAGTTCGTGTGAAAAATCGAGAGACGTGATCGGAGGGGCTCCCGTCCTGGTGCGGTCGCCATTTCGTGGCTGTAACACACGCGAGATGCTTTCCAGGGATACGCGCGGGTCCGGTGATAGAGCATGGAATGACGAGGAAGCGAATCCATGAATTAAACATCAAGCTTCGTCCAATATGAGGACGCTCTCCTCTGATGGAAAGAAGCGAGATGGAACCAGAATGACCTCGTACCGGAGAGGATGATAAAAAATTGCCATAAAAATAGGAAGTGGGTTAAGTAAAATCTCAACAATTCTTACGATTTCCTTATTAAAAAATATTTCCACGTATGAATCGTCACTAAAGAGTTTAGCTCAATATTTAATATGGATTCTTTACATTTGTGTAGATATCGAAGAAATTCTTCAAACACGATGTAAATGAGTTAGATATCTGTCTTTGGACGATTGAAATTCATTGAAATATATTCTATACGAATTTCGGTACATCGAGCCAGAAATATCGGAGCCAACCGATCGGAAATCAATTGAACACCGGGCAACATTCAATGGGTTGGAATAATAAGTAGAGAAGAATACTTGTCGGTCCGTCTTTTTTCTCTCAGTCCTCGACCTAAGCCTCATTCTTTTCTCAACTACCTTTGCTCGAAGACTTTTTTCCCTATTCCTGATACGATTCCCGTTCTCTCTAATTTCTTCTAAATTAATTTCATGGAATCTTACTTCCCTCAACCGAGCTATATATTCATTGAAGTTGGATCTATACGTTTACTGGTATTTGAGAAAACTGCGAAAATTCATACATTTTACAATTATTAGAGTTTCTGGTTAATCCTCAAAGCGATTTACGGTTTCGAGTTTGAAAAATGTATTAAGAGATATATTTTATTCATCTTATATATGCATTTTTTATTAGAGAAAATTGGGAATCTTAAACTTTTAATAAACATTTATATGAAAATTAATAGTGCAAAGAAAATACTCTCTTTCGTTTGCTCGCTTGGACGATCCGGACAACTCTTTTTTT
Organism: Cremastinae sp. B BG-2022a; assembly: GCA_030522605.1. Classification (NCBI taxonomy): domain Eukaryota; kingdom Metazoa; phylum Arthropoda; class Insecta; order Hymenoptera; family Ichneumonidae; species Cremastinae sp. B BG-2022a. Next base: position 1,366 of record JAPYYX010001518.1, on the reverse strand, counting down.
TTCGGAGAAGGATGTTAGAAATTAGCCAGTGTGGATACTCCCCGCCACTGACTCTTGTCTAGCATTTTTTTATTTTTACCAAAAGCGAAGAATCGAGTTGTAAAAATCGAGAGTCATATTTATTATTTAAGCTTATATTTACTCATTTTACTTAAAATCAAGGTAAATCACTAACTCTACGTATACAAAAGAATCATCTCGTTAGTTTTTTTTAATATGACGTTAAATTAAAAATATCACATATTTGAGATTTCGTGGCATGAAACCAAATGCTTTAGACTCCGTTCCATCGCAAGTACATCATTAAAAGGAATTACAAGAACTTTCATTCATAAAACGCTTAGACTCAATTTTTTTTTAAATTATCCCAAAAAAGAAATTCGTTGAAATCGTGCCGGGCACAGGCACTTGACAGCAAGTAAAAAATGATTCTCCCTGGTAAAAGATTCCTGTTCGTTGAACGATCGAGAAATCAATTACAGGGGAGGAGATCGGGATTCGTGTCGAGGATTCGTGAAGCAAAAAGTATTCTCTCCTCAGGCGGAGCCCGACAAACTTTTGCGTTTCGCTATCGGCTGGAAATGAAGAGAAAATCTACGCGCTATTTCGGCGACTCGCTCGCAAGGGGATGCGTGCGTGCTCGTCCGCCGAGGGTTTCAAAGGGATCTCCACGATAAATCAAGTACCCTCGAAAGAGCAGTTTGTTCACTCGGAACAGACGAGACTCCTAACCCATATGAGAATGTAATCATTAACCTTAAATTCTTCCGAAAGCTCGGATATTCGTATTTGGGCGTGTTCGGAAATTGACTGGCAGTACTGCCAGTACTGACACTGATTTTACTGAAAAATTAGTGGCTTGTTTTACTGACAGGGCTGCTAAAACGGAACGCATTTTCCAGTACTGCCAGTTATATTTGAGCGGCAGTTCACATTTCAAATTTGTATTTAAATTGAAACGTCAAAATGGATGCGAGAATCCGAGCATCAGTAAGTATTATTGTGAACGAGCTCATAATTAATGACGATAATGATTCGTCTGAGGATGAAGAGATTTTCATGGTGCTGACTCAAATGTCGTTACGACGACGAAGAAGACGAGTGCGAATTGAAGGTTATTCGGAAAGATTAGTCCCACAGTTATCGGATCTAGATTTCAAATCTCATTTTAGGTAAGATAAATTACATTTTTCTTGTCAAAATTCTATATGGAGCCTCTTAATATATGTAATCTATAGTTAATTACAATTAACTTTAAATAAAAAAATTAACGACAGAATGTCAAGGACAACATTTGAAATGCTGTTACGCATGTTGGAACCAAGACTGACTAGAGTAAGACGCGGCCCTAATTTAAGACCTGGTC